>JAUEJK010208260.1:0-10492 GCA_032274865.1 Eryngium alpinum
TTTCATTGCCTGCAGCAACATGCCTTTGACTTATTCTAGAAACTGTACATGTATAAAGAATTGAATTTATCTAAGTAACTGTACAAAATGGAATTACTGTACAAATTGAATTACTGTGTTTTGGTAGCTCAATACTTGGTTTTTCTAACATTACATTTAATCTTTACAAAAGACATAAAAATATTAAACTTTATTATTTTATAAAAATAAATAATTAATAAGATTAAGTAGTATATAATATATAGCTTAAAATTGATATTCACTGAAAAATTAGAGAGGTGTATGTAAGTATCGGTTATGTTCATTAAGGAAATATTTGCAATTGAAGATGGATGAAAAGTTGGATATTTATGCTTAGTAAGATATGGACATATGGTATAAGCCTATAAAAATTAAATTATTAAATTTTAAAAAATTAATTTATAAAAAAGTTATATTATTAGTATTCTGTTATTCTATTATATGTATAATTTATGCATATAAAATTAGTACAATATATCAATAATTAGTAGTAATGATACTAAATATAAATAATAATCAATAAGAATTATAAGTTAAATAGTATATATTTATTAATTGATAGAAGTTATAAAGTTGTGAGCATAAGTTTTTTTTTTATATAATTTAAGGTTAAAATTTATAGCTAATTACAAATTAGAGTTTGATTTCAATCGGATGAATTTACGAGATTTTATACATGTACGATGATAAATTCAATTATCGTATCAATTCACAATTTATTATTTTGAATTGTAAATGGAGTCAAATTCCAGTTACTTAACGATTTTTAAGGAAAAATATATATACATTTCTTTAACTTTCATGCGTGTACTTACACCATGGGATATTGTCGGCGGATTTACACCACATTTTATACCGTTGATTTAATAAATCAACAATTAAGATTCATTGTTACCGCTACATAATGTAGCGGGAAGGAAATACGATATAGAGAAAATAAGTGGCCAAGAACGGGCCACGTCACATCCCACTACATAATATGGTGTGAGCATTTAATTGTCTAATAAAAATATTCTATATATTTCTAAACACTTTATTTTAATTTTCATAAATATGACAAAAAATATCTCTGCACTAAATTTTGTATTATTTTATTCTCTATCAGTAGACATCCATTTTGTATATTTTTTTAAAAAAAAATTATTCAATTTAAAAATACAGAAAATATTAATCATTCCCCCCACTGCATAAAATAGTGAGATCCAAAAACCACTTTTGTACCCCCGCTGCATAATTTAGGGGGAACTAAAAAAACACGTGATACTCATGTGCTAACTTATACTTACTTCTTACGATTTATATTACACATCATTCCCTGCCGCAGCTGCTGGAGAATATTGAAAGATGGCTAAGTAGTGAAGAAAAATTGGGAAGAATTGTGTAAAGAAATCAAAAAAATTACGTGTATAAGGTACGTATCTTTTCATTACTTATGGCTGGTATGCTGTTCATGAGAATGTTTAATAAGATTGCAAATGATGGAAAAAAAGTTAAAACTTTTTCAAAAAAAATCGAAATAAGAAGGTTACGAAAACTTTAATGTTGAGTCAATGACGGTATGTAACAATTTAATTCCTAAGTATGTAAATATTTTGGATTCGAGTAAAGGCTCAAGAATGAATGAACAAGGAGTAAAATTTGGAGATTAAACAACATTTACTAAAATGAGGAAAATGTTGTATATGATGATGATAACCAGGATAGAAAAAGTGAGTATTAAGGATTATAACAAACGAGAAAATTCGGGTGAGATTAGGTACCCTTTAGTATTAAGGATTTGGTGGTGTTTTTTCTCTCTCAATATATTGTTACTCTCTTCTTATTTACTTTGTTTTCTACAAAACCCTTCAGTCTTTACCTGTTCATTTATGGTTTCAATATAGTTATTGGGGTTTTCCTCTGTTATCTGGGATTTTTTTGCTAAAAGTGAGGCAACTGGAAATACCCTTTTCAAAGAGCCCTTTTTGAATGATAAATTTAATAGATTAAGTAATGGGGAAGAGAGTAATAAGTCTGGTGATGCTGAAATTGTGACCCTTTATGTTAATGCTTGTATATTCAGTCTCCTTACTTTCTCTTGGATTACATTTGGTTGCCCTTGGCTATAAGAAATCATTAGACCTTGACGATGTTCCTCAGCTTGCAAGTATTGATAGTGCTAAAGAAGCATTTTCCCGTTTAAGAGAAAAGTTACACTTTGGTGGTGGCAATAATAGTAGTGTGACCACGCTTATGCTAGTGAAAGCGGTGATTCTCACCATGTGGAAAGAAATTCTGTTAACAACATTTTTGGCAATGATGAACACAATGACTGCTTATGTTTTTGTTCAGTACCTTAATGGACGTCAGGAGTTTAAAAATGAAGGCTATTTTATAGTATCTGCTTTTGTGATGGACTTGATCAAAAGGGAGAAGGAGTACGTTGATCATTTTTTTGAAGATGAGGTTCCTCCCCCATTTGTGCGGATCCAAATGGTATAAGTGGAAGAAAAGAAAATGAAAATCCAATATTTAATCCTTTAATCTCACAAACTAAAGGTAGAAAAATAGTAAAGCGAAAGAAGAGCGGTATTGAGATGGCGAAAGAAGAAAAGAATTAAAGAAAATGTGGTTATTGCAAAGAAGACGGTAAAAATAATGACAAACGCAACTGTCCGGTGAAAGAAGCAACGGGTTTATAATTGTGTAACAAAGGACATTTTTTTTCTCAATTTGAATGCTAATGTAGTTGATTGTTGTTACAATCGGTTGTGCATGAACATATTTTTAGCACACAGGTTTAATAGTTAGAAAAAATCTTGGATAATTAAAATAAAAATCTTCTGGACTCTTACAGCCGCATAATGTAGAAGGAAGTTTAAAAGATTTAATAATTAAAAGTTTTTCTGGACTCTTACAGCCACATAATGTAGAAAGAGGTCTAAAAGATTTCATACTTAGAAAAATTCTCGTGGACTCTTACAGCCGCACAATATAGAGGGATGTCTAAAATGAAAAAAGATGCACACATTTTTTTTCTACGAAATCCATCTTGTTAGTTATAGATAAATGAATTTATTTTAAATTTTTAAATATAAAAAAATTGAGTTAAAATTTCTTTATTCTCCAAAATTCATCTTCTTAATAGATAAATGAAATAAAAACAAGTCTTAAAGAAAATTAGATTATGAAAGATTTCCTTGTTTTCTCTCTTACAACTGCATTAAATAGAGGGGGTTCCTAAAAACAATTCCCCAAAAAACAACAACTACTACAATAATCTTATTCTTTTAATAATTATTTTATATAATATTTTATTATTTTATTTTTATTTATATCGTAAATAACAACAACTACTATAATATTATTGTACAATTTAATAAAAATATTGGATTTTATAACACATAAAAATATTTAATAAAAAATTTATAAAAAAATTATTTTATTGCAAATATTATTTTATATTTTTTCATGATATTGTCTAATTATAACAAAAAAAAAGTTTAGTTTAATTTTATCTATAATTATCAAAATTAAAATATAACTTTATTTATATATTCTACACTAACTTCTAAACCACTATTTTGAATATTAATTCAAACAACTAATTAAGTATTAATTTACTAACAATGATAGTCTAATATATTTAACAGCGTAAATCAAATTTAAACCGTTTAACTCAATTATAGTTCTAATTGTATACCCAATACTAATCTTTATATTTAAATTAAAATAAATAATTAACAATTGCCAATTTATGAAAATTAGTTTATTATTGTATTTGAAAATTTAAACTAATGTCAAATTTTATGATTAAAGTTATATTTTAACTCCTAAACTATAAAATTAAACTCAAATAATTATATTACCTACAACTATATTTTTCATGGAATGGTCGGACTCCAACTACATTATGTAGTGGGATGGTCGGACTCCAGCTACATTTTGTGGTGGATGATGTGACGTCAGTTCATCACAGCCGTCCACTTTAATAATTCAACGGTATGAGATGGGGTGTAAATATAACAATCATATCCGAGGGTGTAAATGGATCGATTTCCATTATAATATATTAAGCATTTATATATAAACAACCATCAGGGTGTAATATCCACTTGTTATCGGCTCCAAAAATATTTATTAACGTCTTTCCTTATTTTATTTCTTATAAAAAGTAAAGAGGTATTTATATAGTTAAATTAAATATATAAAGAGATAAATAAATTATCTTTGTTCGTTCACGTAATTTACTAATTTTAATAATATTTAAATTAATATTATATATTAATAATATTTTAATTAATATATTATATATACCTATTAGTATTAGGATTTATATAAAAATTTAGAAATTGTAATTATAAATGGTATACCATATAATATTATTACAATTTTTTTAATAACTTAGAAGTCTTATTTAGTTTAGAAATTATAACCATAATCCATATATATTTAATATTATTAGGATTTTATGAACAACTTTGACACTTTATTTTTAAGATATTATTAACAACGTAAAAGCCTTATTTAATTCTTATTTAATTACCTTAAACATATATAAATTGGCTATAACAAAAAAATTATAAAATTTTAAACTTTATATATATATATATATTTATTTATTTTTTATTTATTTTTAAATATATAAATTAGTTATGAAGGGACAAGAAAGTAAAATTGTTTAAATTTTATAATATTTATTTATTTAATTATTTTATATAAGTTAATTATCATGGGAATGAGGAATTTAAGATTTTAATATTACTTTTTATATAATTTATTTATTTTATTTTAAAAAATATAAATAATTTATTAAATTCTAAAAATTATATATAAATTAATTATTAAAAGTTAAGAAGTATAAATTAAAATTACTTTTAAACGTTTATTAATAAATCGTGTATTACATGGATAATTTGCTACTTTATATAGTTTTTTTTCAATAAGCAATAATATTAATAAAACCAGCATACATATCCCAGGTTTTTGCGGGTTGCAACATAGGAAGCCCAAAAACAAGCCCAAGGCTTCTGAGTATATCCGCTTAGAGCAAAAACAACCCAAGAACTCTTCTTAACTAACAAAAACTAATTCTAATTTATATTCGATAGCCCAACCCCCATGATAGCTAGCCCAATAGAAACACCCCAATCAGAATTAATCCCTGATGTCTTCATCTTCACCCGGACCGACCTCCAAAACCTCTTCTTCATCATGGCCGATGAAGGCTTGTCCTTGAACTGCAATTCCATTCCCTTCAACGTCTATATCTCTCCTAATCTTTTCCCCTTCAAGTAACATTTCCTATTGATTGCCTTTTTATATTCTCAAGAAATGAAGTGAGAGAAAATCATTAGCACCAGCCATGCACAATTCGGTTTCCTTTTGTTCCCTGTTGGGCTAAATCATGGGCTCCTCTATTACCCAACTTTGATATGTATGTGTTTAAAAAAAATGTGGGCTGAGCAGGCATCTTTAACTAGCCTTGAGAGTGGGTTTCTTGCAATGTAAAAGGGATCACAGGCCTTTTTTGCATTTGCAATTACCTGCTTCGAATCCGAGAAGAAATATAAGTTAAGATTCTGCCAGCTTTTCTTACTAATATCCTGAAGGACAAAGATGAGTGAATGTTCCTCAGCCATAAAAGCATTCTCTGCATTAACCGGGCCTGAGAATATGTAAATTATTTCATCCTTCTCATTCTTAATCCAGCCTCCAATAGCAGCTGAAATATTTTCATTTTCCAATGTATTCCAAGCTGCATCAGTGAAGATACACCAGTCATCATAAACTCTGAATTCTTTAAATGAGACTATCTTTTCATCCAAGTCTTTCTGTAAATACCAATCCTTGGGATTTTTCCCCATGCAGCTCTCTCATCCTTATTCAAATAACCTATAGCTTCTGCCTATACAAAAATTCTTTCTTTTATTAAACAGTGGAAATAATCTTTCTTCAAATAGATGTTTTTGAATGTTTTATCATTTCTTGCCAGCCAAATTGACCAGAGAGAAGCAACTATAAAAAGGTTCCATCCCTTTTTAGACCATTTCAGCTTCCTTTTGTTTAACCAACACCATCGTAAGGATTGCTCATTTTCTCATACTAGGTCCCGTGCTCCCCACCAGGTTATGACTTGCTCTCTAAACCAAATGCCCAATGTGCAGTCATAAAAGATGTGTTTAATGTCTTCCTCGAACTCATTGCACCAATTACATATAGTACCACCTTGAAGAGTAATGTTTCTGTTCTTTAGAAGGACCTTTGTTGGAAGAATATTGAGACCTAATTTCCACAAGAATATTTTGACCTTAGGAATGCAGTTGAAACCCCATACGGTTTGCCATTTAATGTCAACAAAAGGTGCCTCAATTTTTCTGTACACATCACCAGTCCTAAGAACTTTATTTGAGTGAACCCACACAAGTGAATCTTCATGCAAGTTAAGCTTAGTAGATAAAGTAGCACTGGAGATCTCTTTCAATTTCCTTGCTTCCTTTTCACTTAATTCTCTAGTCCAAAACTGTTTCCAACAGAGGTCATTTGAATTCAGAAGACTTACCATAAAGTCCAAACTGCAGTTTTTGTGCAAGAAAATAAAGTAAAGATTTCTGAATTTGCTAAAGAGAGTTCTAAAGCTTGACCACTTGTCTTCCCAAAAAGATAAAGCATTCCCATTGCCTATTATCCAAGCAAAGTCTTCATGCCTAAAAAAAGGAGCTATATCATTCATCTTATGGGGGTATGATATGCTTTCAATAATGCCAGAAGAAGAATTTCTAGGAAGCCATTTGTCTATGCTGCAGTTTATAGGATCACCGTAAATAGCTAATTACACCTTTTTCCAGAGGACCTATTTTTTCATAAGCCACCTATATGTCCATTTAGCAAGGAGTGCTAAATTTCTTTTCCTTAAAGATCATGTTCCAAGGCCACCAGAGGCTTTGCTTTTGCAGATTTTCTCCCATGAGAGATATCTCATTTTCATTGTGACCCCATAGAAAGCTCCTTCTAATTTTGTCTAACTCCTTTATTATTGTTTCTGGCATCTTTAGGAGGTTCATCCAGTAAATTGGGATGCTATGTAGAGTTGATTGGAGCAGAATAACCCTTCCTGCTTTAGAAAGGTTTTCTCTTTTCCAACCACTCAGTTTCCTATTCATTTTATCAATAAGAGGTGCCCATAATGCTTTTCTTTTGGAAGAAGCTCCAATTTTAAAGCCTAGATAATCAAAAGGTAGACTTCCACTCTTGCAATTCAATATTTTAAACCAATTATTAGAGACTTTTTCTTCAACTTCAAAGCTATACAAGAAACTTTTTCAAAGTTGATTTCGAGTCCCGAAGTAAATTGGAAGCATTCAAGGGTTTTCTTTAAGCCAATTACAGCTTCATCACTGGCTTCTAAGAAAATTATTGAATCATCCGCAAATTGTAAAACAGATAACTCAATATTTTCTTTTCCTATACTTAATTATATTTATTCATTCCGTGATCCATTCGTTTATCTTATGGTTAAATTAGATCTCATTTCTTTATGCCTCAAAATAAATGAATATTTCTTTTCCTCATCATTTCCTTCACAATTCTTGTCATAAAAAAACTAACATCTCTTTTATTTTAGCATTTTTCTTATAACTTTTTCATTTTCCTTATATATTTTTCATTTCATTGTCTGTTTATTTTTTCAAGCAACCCAAACACAACTTTAAGGTGTTAGGTTAGGAGACAAACTGTGTTTGATTGGTTAAAAAGGTATAGAGGGAGAATAAAATAAAACTTGAACTAACTTTTTTGGATGTATGTGTAAATATTCATTTTGTAAGTCCCTTTATTTCCCTTTTGATTGAACTAAAACTCATTGCTTCATATTTTAAAATAAATAAATATTCATTCTTTTCACATAATTCGTATCATAAAAAATATACATCTTCCTAGTTTTTTCCTTATATATTTTTCACTTCATTTCTTGCTCATCCTATTCCACCTAATGAACACACATATAAAACACTTCTCCTCATCCAAAAGCTCACAAAGACTTCTCCTCATTCAAAAACTCACAAAGGGATAAGCACTACAGAAAAAGTGGCATTTTTCGACCAATAAATCGGTCGGATAAATTCCAAATCAATTGAATATAGTTGGTAAATCCGACTAAATCCGTTGGATATAGTTGGTAAATTCAATCGATGTCATCGGTCGGTTATACAGTGGTCGATTATACTATTTAATCGAAAATACTATTATATCTGACCGAAGTCTCGGTCGTATTTAGTTTTTTTCCGCGAACATGTGTTGTATCCCACATTGTCACGTCAACGGATGTGGTTGGATTATATCCGACCGAATCCTCTATCTATAACCGACTAATTTTTTATTTATTTATTTATTTATTTATATTTTAAAAATTAATTTGTCACATCTATAACCGGCCGTTTGCCCAATAGCGGTTCAGATATGTTTACAAATTAGCGGTCGGATATGCTTTACAGTAGGTTGGGGAATGAGCCAGATTATATCTGACCGACTATAACCTATCGATATTTTTAAAAAATCAGTCGGATATGATCATGAATTCGGTCGGATATAATTTTGAATGTGGTCGAATATAAATGAAATCAATCGGATATATTTTTAGGCATGGAAAAAAATGATAGGGTTTACCTGCAATATGCACTGCTCAGCTAAGCCAAACCAAACCAAAACAATATACAAAACATGTCGCAACCAAACAATAAGTAAAAAGTATAGCAACTCAAACAATATACAAAATTTTATCCAAATGAAAACAACTTGCATGGAGGCACATACCACCACGCTAGCTTGGAGGGAGAGCTCGCGTATAAATATATCTGATCATTAAGATATCGGGGTTATATATCACATCATTTCCGACTGAAATATGGGCGGTTGGTTTTGGCTGAATTATATCCGATCCCCCGTATCGATCGGATATAATCGTTCTGAAAATGCCACTTTTCCTGTAATGAAGAGTGAACCTCACAACTATATAACACATCTATAATTATAAATATATTAAGAATACTAATGGTAGGAGGTTCGAATTCAAGACCTTTCGTAACCATAATTCCAATACTTCTTTGGATTCTTTTTATCTAATGTTGTTTGATCCTTTGGTACGCAATTTTATGTGCGTTGATCACATAGTAAAAATTATTATTTTTAATTTTTTTGAATAAAAAATTAATTTTAAACTTTACGATAGAAAAAGAGCTATCGTCAGCAAGGACTTTTGTGAGGACCAACAACTGCAGTTAAATCAAAATTTATTAAAATAAAAAATTTATTATTTTTTGAATAAATAAATAATATATTATTTTTAATGTATTCTCCCATAAAACTAGATATCCATCACTTGTTTGTAACTCAACAAACGATAACAATGAGTTTTTGAGGTTTCATGTAAGTTAATTTATAAATTATTTATTACGTGTTTACTAAAAAAGTTATTCCAACATATAAATAATTTATACGTTGGATTTTACAAGTACCTAATCCTAAATTTGAACTTTTAAATTACATTTGACTTATATTTTTAAGTCTAAATTATTAAATTTAAACCATAAATAATTTATTTTAAGTAAATTAAACACCCTCTCGTCGGATCCGTGTATGCAGCCGGTAGCAATTGACCCATTTTTATAGTGCTACTTCACTTGGTTGCTTGTTAATGGTAAATGAAGTATTTTATTGCTTACTGTAGGTTTATAAATATAAATAAGGACATGAATCAAGTAGAAGAAGATAAATAGTAAATAAGAGAGTTTATAAACATCACTCCATGTATTTTATTTATTATATGAACTCTGCTTTATATAAAGCTGAAATCATCAACAACCTAAACCTAAAATCATGTTATTTTAAAAAATTTATCCAAACTACATCCTGAAGACATGGTCTTGGTTGACCTATTATTCAAATAATTTTAAAATAAACAATTAATAAGACAATATTTCAACACTTACATGCAAACATGGATTCTTCAATGCACACATACATACATATACAGGGTCGGATGCAGAGGGTGGGCAGGGGGCACTTGCCCACCCTTAACTTCATAATATGTATAGCATATATCTGATGTATTAGGCAAATGCAATTTAGCCTAGTGGTAATGTGTGTTAAAATTAGAGAGTAGATCTGGAGTTCAACTCCCCTACCTCCTTCTTTCAAAGCTGATCGTAGCTCCATAGATTCGAACCGAGCAAAATTTAAACAAGAAAATTCAGCCTCCTTCTTTTGGCCCTATTTTTTTTTATCAATTTTAACAAAACCAAAGCTGATCCTAGCTCCATAGATTCGAACCGAGCAAAATTTAAACAAGAAAATTCAGCCACCACTGTACTAAGTTCATAAGTCTCAATTTAATAGAAAATTTTATAATTATTCAAAAAATCTTGCCCCCTTCTCCAATTCCTGGTTCCGCCACTGTACATACATATATATATATACATACATATATATATACATA
>JAUEJK010208371.1:0-10491 GCA_032274865.1 Eryngium alpinum
ATAGAGTTGAAGCAACTCTTTATTTGTAGTGTGTTTAATCAAATATATTTGTGAGAGTTCCATTTACGTTTCCAACACATATCACAATCACAATCAAAAACCATAAGATAACAAAACAAAACATAGTAATTCTGAACGGCACTAGCGACACCAACTAGTGACAGAAGCATTTCTTTCTGTTTGCTCCAACCATTTTAGTGTAGCGTGTCTTCTTTCACTTTTCTAGATAGCAATTTCATGGTACATCGTTATGTTGTGGTGGTACAGCTGCATGAATTACATATTATATATATATTAGTCATTTCAGTTGATTCAGGCTTAAAATGGATACAACTTTGTCATAAAATCGAATGGCAACCAAAAAGAACATTAGGAAATTTGCGGAAATGTTGAACTAGCAAAAAACAATAATGGTCATTAATTAAGGAAGGGAAGCTACCATTAGTATGCATGTATACACGATACCTGATGACTCTATGATGGGATTGGCAAGTAGTAGCTCCATATCATCGCTCGGTTGTGACAACCTTGGACAATGATATTGGTGAGTTATATACATGGTTGATGAAGACATATGCCTAGCAAGTGTCGTAATGGTTTCAAACTGTAATGGTGTCAAACTGTTAACAGTTAATGAGAATTATTTATATTAGTTCTAGAAATGTATCCACTTATAAGGAACGAATGGTTATTAACTTTTTTTGTCTCTTGCATCTCTCATTTTCTTAATTAAGTTTTATTTTGTTTCTTCTACTTTTTTGGCTGAAAACAACCTACTACCTTGTATATAAACACATATACACAGTGTTGGGAAAAGACAACCTCATCTTCCGATATGTTGTCATAAACAATGCGAGTATCCCCATAAATGATGGTCATGGGAACCATAGCTTCTGCTCTCCTCAAATTTAAGCTGCATAAATAACAAAATGAGGTATATGAGACAGTACTTAGATGCATTAGATATATATATATATACATACAGTAATTAGATGCATGAGAAATATAAAAAACTATACATAGTCTGACCATGGTCCAGTGTATACATAGTGTGACCATGGTCCAGTGCTTCTTGTTCCCGAATCATTTGAGGGATGACCAACATGTGCATTCTCAGTTGGGTTTACAGCAACACTCTTGTACAGCATTTACAAATTAAAGAAACGGTTAGGTAACTAGCTAGGAATAATGATTCATAGTTGAGTTAAATTGGTCAAACTATTTGTTTAATATATAAAACTTACTAATTCATGTATTATTTTCTTTAAGTCAGTCATATTATGTTTACTTAAAAGAGTTGAACTATTTGTGATTAATTGATTATGTGAATAACTAAAATTAATTGATGAACTTTTCATTTTTGTGATCAAACACAAGTTCACTTCATCAATTTTCTAAGAATTTATATTATAAAAATAAAAAAGTGAAATAACATTCGAATCATTTTCTTTTAAATACAATACAGAATAATTAGTAAATTAAACATAAACTTTTAAATATAGTTTTTAAGGAATAGAAAATATAAAATTAAAGATTTTTTTAAAAGAATAATGGAGTTGACACACCTTATTTCATTATAAATACAGTATAATGACCAACAAATACAAAATTTGAAATTACTACATTAATATATACACTATAGATATATATATATTTGTGTGTCTGACTAACAATAATAGTGTATATATATATATATATATATATATATATTATAATATATTATTATTATTATTATTATATATGTATGATATTTAAACAACTGAGTATAAGGCTTTAGCCAAACCTCGTTTCCGTCAACAGAACGTATTTGGCTAGCAGGTCCTGCAATGAAGATGGGAAATATTTAGTTTCCTTTGAGCAACCTAAAAAGTGCATACATTTTGGTTTATTTAAACACTCTGCCACTCATTACCAAATTCATGTTATCGTAAAACACAATTTAAACAAATATGTGGTCATTGGAAATTTTAAAATTTTATATTTATCAGAAGTTTCAGTATTTTGATAAATAAAAGTTTAATACATATATATACGAGTTAATCAGTAGTAGTTTTTTCTTTGACCAATTTTATTTAACCTATTCTTTCAACCTTATATATCATGATTATATCATTTAATTAGCATGATATATATATGGAAGATTGGAGGTGCTTGTTAGATCTTAAATAACCATGATAATATATAGATAGTTATTATTTTTTATTGATTATTTAAAACATGTCAACCATCAATACTATTAAAAGTTAAAATATATCTTAATTTTATTTTTTATTTTGATCAAGTATCCTATACAGATAAGTATCCTATAAAGAGACTCGTCAAATTTTATTTTCCTTATATTTTTTTGAAAAACTTTATAAAATAATTTTTCATTTATAGTATTAAGTAATATTAATTCTTAATTATTATATAAGTCTAACGTTAATATAAAAATTAACAAAATTATGACTAATATATATCAATTTATAATCAATAAAATAAAAATAGCTATGTGTGCTTTCTAGTTTTGAGTTCCAAATTTAAAATAATTAGTTATAATATTATATATTTATTTGTAATAATTAAATATTTTAATGATTACAATATTAAATTAATTAGTTTTATATTTGTTTTATACTTATTTATATGAATTTTCATAATTTATTATCATTAAGTCTTTTGTTCAAGATTATGAGATCCCTGTTGAGTCAAAATCCGAATATCAATTGTTATATAGTTCAATTGAACTCAAAACCAAACCTAAACTTCAAATTGTTGGGACATTTCTATGTAACTATGTGATTCTTTTGAGATCTAATCATCCATCAGAGGTTCTCTAACTTACTAGAAAAGGGGATAACCGAAATTGTACATGATACAGAAAATACATAAAACAAATTAGGGCATACTTTTTGAAAAAAAAGCTGACTATAAATTTTATGATCAGACCTTGAACCCAAAGACCAAACATTTAGAAACCTTTTTGGTCATTTGGGTTCAAGCTCCGGTAACATTAAAATTTTGATACTGCTTCAAACATTATCTCACACATTAGCTACAACCACAAGCTCAAGTGCCCTAATTCCTT
This sequence comes from Eryngium alpinum, assembly GCA_032274865.1. Taxonomy (NCBI): domain Eukaryota; kingdom Viridiplantae; phylum Streptophyta; class Magnoliopsida; order Apiales; family Apiaceae; genus Eryngium; species Eryngium alpinum. The sequence continues at coordinate 3,068 of JAUEJK010208371.1, forward strand.
GAGCTTTAATATTGAACATAATTAAAGCTGAAACTGAATAGATATAATTGACTTTTACCTGAATCACTTGCACCATCTCGGTTTAAGGAAAGATCTAAAAAGCCTCTGTCCATTTAATCAATTTAAGTACTACTGAAGGAAGCAAATACTGATATATTCAAAGAGAATAAGAAAAACTTTCTTTTGTGTGTGTGTATTCAAAGAAAGAAATCCTCTACAAGTAGCTAGGTAAAGATAAAAGAGGAATAGTATAGAGATAGAGGGAGAAGGAGGAGGTGAGATTCTCAATTCCCAAGATTTTATAATAACTCCTTTCTCATAGTGGCCATAAGAAAGTAGAGAGAATAGGTAAGAGGCAAGGACATTCAGGAATATTATTCCTGAAACTTGGGAATGAGTGTGCAGCCTCTGAATTCTTCAGTGTATTGTGTATATAAAATAATACTCCGGCTTTTAGTGTAACCTGCATAATGTTGATACTTGATAAGATGAAAGAGAGATAAAAACAAACTAATCGTGTTCTCACCTGTTAGAAGTTAACCGGCTCTATCTTATTCTGATATGACATTTTCCATAGGATATATATGTATATAGATGTATAGTATATGTATAATTAGGTGCTAGTTAATAGTCTATTTTTGTCGTATATTCTAAATAAAGTCCCACAAATCTCTTGATGTAGGAAGAGAGTACAATTCCAGATTGTCTTACCTACCGGGTAGCCCAAAGTACAATCCCAAATTGTCTTCACTGGCCATTGTGGGATTACCGGATTACTCGATCGTCGTTTCCCCACCTCCGGCAATCCGACCGGATCTACTGGGCCCGAACTTTTGAGAGTCAGCTCTAATACCATATCTGATAACCCGGGTCAAATCCCGAGTACCGTGTAGCCCAAAGTACAATCCCAAATTGTCTTTCCTAGCCATACGTGTAGCCCAAAGTACAATCCCAAATTGTCAAGTACAATCCCAAATTGTCTTTCCTAGCCATACGTGTAGCCCAAAGTACAATCCCAAATTGTCTTTTCTAGCCATTGTGGGATTATCGGATTACTCGACCGTCGTTTCCCCACCTTCGGCAACCATACCAGATCTACCGAGCCCGAGCTTTCGAGAGTTAGCTCTAATACCATATGTGATAATCCGGGTCAAATCCCGAGTACCGGGTCTATCCCGAACTCGATGTCACAAACAAAGCTCAATAAACTGGCTCAATAAACTGGCCTAACTAGTAGGCCAACTAGAGGTCATAAGCCCACCACAGGCCCCTCAAAAAATCATGATTCATTAGGTGCTAGTTAGTAGTCTACTTATGCCTTATATTCTGAACAAAGTCCCATAAATCTCTCGATGTGGGACGAGGGATGTTACATGGTATGTCTTTACAAAGGAGGTTGTAACCTCTCAAACTGAAAATGGTTGAACCAACTTTAGTTTTAATATTAATTTATGAAATCATCGGAAATTTGGACTTTTTATAAAGATATTTATAATTTGGTCAACATTAAAGACTATTTATAAATTAATTATATATTTCGAGACATATTAGTAAGTAATATGATAATTGAATTTAATATATTTAGGTATTTACGAAAGATATTATTATGAATAAATTTTATTGTACTTGTATTATTATATTTAATGGTAGTAAACAAAAAGTGTCGAATGCTCATATTCTCATAGTCATTGTAACTATATTAACTAATGTATTGTGTCTGTGAGGACTCGATATTCAGACTCGTAACTCAATTGAGAAGCAAGACTTAGCTTTATACTATATAAGGAAACAAGAAAATTATTATAAAAGAAGTAAAAATATGTTGTAAAGCATTTATCCGAATGATCATCATTTAAGTCTGAATCTAAATAAGTATATAACTCAAAAGGAGAGTTGTATAAAAAGTTATAATTTATGATAGATGGTGCCTTTCATATATCAGAGTATCCAAAGAAAAAAGAAAAAATAATAGTGCAAGATGCTATTATGAATTTGTTGACGAGGTGGACATCATAAGAAATGTCTGAGCGAGTGACGATGAGATAAATCAAACTACCAATTAGCTGATTATATAAATTCGGGTAAGATAGCAGAGAATCATCGTTAAGATTAAGTTTGACGTCGTACTCTAAAAGTAATAGAGGTGATAGGAGTGATGCAACTCAAGAAAGTGAGGTTGTAGTAAAGCTTCATGAAGCTCAAGTTGTGAAGGATCAATACAAGTCCAGCATTACTAAAGCAATGCTGTCACAAGTTAATCAACAGCTGAAGCATTGCAGTTGGTATTAGTAATGTTTAGTGAGGGTAATATAGTCTTTATGTCTATGTTATGTAATAAGTCAACAAGTTGACAAACTACTATAAGTAGCAACATTTCTATATTTTTCTTTTCAAGTTTTCCAGATATATAAAATGAGATATTTTCTCTCCCCTCCTTCTCTATCTTCGACGCACATATACACATACGAGCTGCGATTTATTAATCTATAAAAAAAGGTAGAGTCAATCTTACTGTCAGTGATTACATATTTGTTCAAAAGATCTAAAAGCATACTTGACTTAAGAGAGAGTGTATTCGGTAGAAATAGATGAGACTTTGAGTCCCCAAAAATAGCTGAGTCGACTAAGAACGTTCAACGTAAATTGTTGATGGAGAAAATTTTACAATTTAAAAATGCTAATTATGTTATCTCCAGTGATGATCATATCATCCACATTGAGCACAAGAAGAATAATTTCTCAATCAAATTGTCGAACAAAAAGAACATAATCATGATGGCTGAAAGAGGAACTCAACTGACGGATTGTTGTACTAAATTTCTGAAACCAAACTCGAGGTGCTTGTTTAAGGCCGTAGAGGGCCTTATTAAGCTGTCAAACTTGATATTTGGGGAGTGATGATATCCAATAGGAGGTTTCATGTAAATTTCTTCCCGTAAATCTCCGTTAAGAAAGTTATTTTTGATATCCATTTGTAAATGTTCGTGTAATGTGATGCAGCAACTGCAAGTAGACTTCAAATAGATGTAATACAAACAATCGGAGCAAAAGTTTCCTCATAGTTAATAACATATTCTTTAGAAATATCTATAGCAACTAGACAAACTTTTATATCTGTCGAAAGATCCGTTTAATTTTATTTTAATTATGTAAATCTATCAACAACTGACAGTTGTTTTATTATAAAGCAAATTAACAAAATCCCAAATGTGAATTTTGTCTAATGCCTGTAATTCTTCATTCATCGCTTTCTACTAAAAGGGATTAACACTTGTCTCTTTCTCTATGTTTGATGCTTGTGCAAATATTGAATAGTAGAATAAACATGATAATTAGTAAATGGAGTATGAGGTTATATCATCCAAACATGATGCTAATTTTATGTGGAGATCCTTAGACATGCTTTCTATAGATAGAATATGACTGATCGAAGATGGTTGTGTGACTCAATGTGAGTAAATATAAAAGGTGTAGAGGGATCAAGAAGATCGTCACTATGATAAAGGTCAATAAAAGAATTTGTGAAGTGAAGAATGTTCGTGGAAGTATCATTTTCAAAATTTACCACAAAGGAGAACATTTTATGTTCATAAAAGGTAACATGACAAGATACTCGCAACCATTAAGAAACGAAATCCTAATAATGATAGCCTTATTAACCACTACTGCAGTAAATAAAGCAATAAAGACGATTACTTGGTTCTAATTAAGTTCTCTCATGAGGAAGAAGAAAGAAGAACAAAACAAGCCTAACCAAAGAATTTAAGAAGATTGTATAGAGGTGAAGAACCATATAATTTTTCATAAGATAACAAGTTGTAAATAACAGGAGTTCTGTTGATTGTATAGATAATTGTTACTGCAGCTTCTCTCTAAAATAGTTCTAGACAAGTTAAGGAGGTGAGAAGAGTTCGAATGGTATCAAGAATGTATCTGTATTTGTGTTCAACACGACCATTTTATTGATATGTGTATGGGCAAGAACTTTGGTTAATAGTACCATAAGATGTAAGAATCTTTTTGAATTGCCTTTATATAATTTGGCATTATCAATATGAAAAGTTTAGATATTCTTTATAAACTGAGTTAATATTATGATCGGCAAAAGTTTTATAAATTTATCCAAATTCAGATCGATTTTTATTAATATATATCTATGCAAAATGAGAAAAATAGGAATTAGTATTCCTAATTATATGGTAAGTATCTTAACCTTATTCAATATTTACTTATCCCCCAAGATTAGGGTTTCTGCACCTTATTAACCTTTGAGCATGTGCCGTTTTAGGGTTATTTTACTTTTTAAACTAAATATTTGTTTCGGACCTAATTTTTAGGCCACTATATGTGCCTCATATTTTTGGGGTATTTTATTCTGCAAAAATATGAACTTTTCCTACTAAAAATTGGCCGCCCGAAACCAATATTCGAAATATAACAAATATTTGTACCCCTTGGCGATGCACACAAAGGGACATCCCTTTTCTCCTTACGAGACGCACTTGCACTTATGGGACAATAACCACTTGGCGTGGCACGCCAAGGGGCCTCCTTTTTCTTCTTGCTAGGCGCGCTTGCACTTATGGAACAATGCCCCATTGGCATGGCATGCCAAGGGGCATCCTTTTTCTTCTTGAACTTATGGGACAATACTTCCTTGGCGTGGCACGCCAATGTCATCCATTTTCTTCTTTAACACACCTAAAACTAAAATTTTAGATACCATTGGCGTTCCTCGCCAAGTGGTATACATTTCTTTTCCTTAGATGCTTTTAGCGCTTGGCACATTATCTCATTCGCGTGAACGGAATACATTTATTTACCTTAGGCACTTTTAGTGCTTAACACAAATACATTTCTTTGCCTTAGGCACTTTTAGCGCTTGACACATTACCTCATTGGCATTCCACGCCAAGGATAATACATTTATTTGCCTTAGGCGCTTTTAGCACTTGGCACATTGCCTCCTTGGTGTTTCACACCAAGGGGATACTGTACTGGTGGCGTTTAAAGCCAAAAACCCGAAGGGATACATTTTCCTATGAGACTCACTCTGTATATTGAGCTAACCATTTGAGAACTCTCATTTCTAACATTCTCATTTCTAGCTTTCTCTCTCTAAGTTTCCAATCATCTCATCCACAAATGGAAGAAGCGTGTAGCTCTCAGAAGAGGTCGAAGAAATCCTTAAAATCTTTAAAGTATTCAAGTAAGTTTACTCTTCTTTCTTTACAATTGTTAATAATGATCCTCTTTACTTATTGTTATTATAACCATGTAGCCGAGTGACAATTCACTCTTTTGATGAATGAGGTACTCAAGATTCCCAAGGCTCTAACCCCTCTTCTTCTAGAGCCTTCTGCAAGGCCTCAAGAAATTCGTACATTTGTTCCTTCTTTTGCACCTTTTGGTAGTGCCCCATTTAGAGGTGAATAGGAGTTTGGGCCACAAGATTCAGTGGTTTAAAATAAGGCCTTCGTTCAGCAATAGTCTCTGGTTCGATCACTCATCGGGATAAAGATATATCGTTTATGGGACTCAAGTTGAAGGAATCAAAGCTTATGATGCACAAGCACTGGCTTCGGTATGTTCCGCTCCATTTTATTATATTCCCTTTTTCTCAATAACTTGAGCTAACCATTCTTTCTCTCTCTCTTTTTTCTTTTAAACAGGCTAATTGTTATTTTTAAGTGGCTATGCACCAAATTCAATAACTCGAGATCTCCTCGGGGAGCAGGAGGGAAAGGTTGAGAAGTTAAGTAAGGATCTCTCTAAGCCTTATGAGGACTATGAGACTCTCACTAATGAGTGTTCGCGTCTGGCAAGGGAAAACCGGCGCCTTTGTGATGATAGAGACCGATCGATTGACATTATTCGCAAGTTCCTGAAGTCTCGTTAATATGACAGGAGGAAGAGGTTGATTGCAAGGATGAGGCTTCCAGTTATTTTCAACGCTTGTTGAAAAACTGCGTTTGACGTACTTAAAAAAATAGCACCCTAATGTAGACTTGTCGAAGGCTCACTGCCCTATTCTGGAATAAGAGTGTCCTTATAACACCGAAGAGGAACTTGATTGGCAGACTGACTCACTAAAGAGCCGCGAAGAGGATGACAATGACGATGAGGACAGTGACGAGGAAGAAAAAAAAATCAATGCCCCCTCGTCAGTTCCTTTTGCGTTTATTCCTTCGTCTCAAGAGGGGGGTTCCTCAAGCCACACGATCAAGATGGACTTTAGATGAAATATATTTTGTAGTTGATAAGGAACAATCTCCTTAATCAAATTTATAAAACATTCATATGTACATTTTTGACAATATTAATGATATATAACTTTAATGCATTAATCACTCTTGTGTTCTTACATCTCTTTATTACAATATCGTCTAAGATTAGTGGCATGCCAATAATTGGGTAATTCTTCACCTTGCAAAGTCTCCAAATGATAAGATCCCATTCCTACAACTCTCTTTATTATGTATGCTCCTTCCCAATTAGGAGATAATTTCCATTTTTCCTAGCCGATAGATTTCAATCTTCGAAGTACTAAATCTCCATTGAGAAATTATCTTTTGTTTACACATTGATTATAATTAGCCTCCGTCCTTCTCTTATAATCTAATAATCTTTCAGAGGCTATATTTTATTTTCTTTCTAGCATGTCAGCTTCTACTCTTAGTCTTTCTCATTCTTACTGTAATCAAAATTTTCTATCCGATACGAATGGCATGACAAGTCTACTGGAACAACAACTTCTACCCCATACACCAAGAAGAATGATGTCTCCCTTGTTGATTCTTATGGGGTTGTCCTATATGACCATAATACATTTAACAAATGATCCCAAGCTCATTTGGCATCATCTTATATCTTTTTTATTCCATCTAAAATGATACGGTTTGTTATTTCAACCTGTCCATTTTCTTGAGGATGAGCTATCGTAGCAAAGCGTAATTTGATAAGTGCCAAATTTATATGCGTTTTATATCAAATTATTTCCTACTTTTGCCTAATTTTCCTATGCTTTGTTTTATCTAAGTTGGAATATGTTAAAATTGATAAGATTTGATACTTAATAGGATTTGTGTGGAATTGTAGGAAAAGGCTATGTTTTGGATGTTATATATGCAAGAGAAGTGAAAGGAGATCAAGCGAAACAACCATTCCAGAAGCGAAACAACCATTCCGGAGATATAGGCGCAAGAACAGGTGTTCCAACTACTGGAACAGGTGTTTTAGTACGTAAAAAGAGGGCAGCGGTTTTAGCATCAGGTGGAACAGGTGTTCCGACATCAGAATGGCAGTTCCTTGTTTCAGCAGTTGCAGAATGGGTGTTCCTGAAGATGAGAATGGGTGTTCCAGTGTGCAGTCCAACTTTTCCTAAACACTTTTGGATTATAATTCCAACTTAAAATAGGCATTGT
>JAUEJK010208476.1:0-10491 GCA_032274865.1 Eryngium alpinum
CTAGCTAGATTTGTATAAAACGGAATACAACTACTCCGTTACGTGGCATCACTAGTTAGGCAGTCAAACTACACACAGCTGAAGAATTACTCCGATGGAAACCCTATTGTTCTCTATTTGTATTTATGTTTTAAAAAATCCGTTATATGGTGGTGTTTACTGTCTAATATGTTTGCTAAAACTTCAGGGATTAAGCGAAGAAGTTTCTGAGGAAGATCAGTTGAATGAACTTATGAAAATTGTTGGATCTGCTTTGAGCAAAGTAAGTGATTAAGTCTTAAGATACAAAGTTCAATTTTGTTTTTGAATCTTATTGTAAATGCAATTTTATTTTCAGAGATATCAAGCGAAGAAACCGCATTATGATGCTGCACAACTGGTAATTCTTTAGCTCATATCTGTTTTTGTTGAATATAGGGATATAAAATATTAGCAATTACTTGGTGATATTTTAGTTAAAAAACTAAAATTTATTAATAGGAAAATACAGCAGAAACACCAACCTGTAAAATTATAGTCAGTATTCTTGGGACTGCACTATGAAATTATTAAGTCCCTTGTAAGCTGATTATACTTATCTCTATCCTTAGATATCATCAAGGAATATGTTAAAAGCTAGATTCGCTTAATATGCCTCAAAAAGAAGTTTCAACCTCCGTGCTTAGAAAATAAAATGATATGTTCTTCAATATCATCAAGGAATCTACGAGCTTATACTTATCTTGATCCTCATTTTTCTTCCCTAAGCTTCTTCTTTCCCCAATCTTTTCCCCTTCCCTTTGATGTGTAAGTTTCTTACCATTCTCTATTTCAAATCTCTCAAGTAATCCTCCACTTGGAAAATCAAATCCCAGCTTTTTGATACGTTGATTCTCAATTTCCAGTTTGAAAGCAAGCCGTTAGTGCCTTTTTGGAAGCACTCCCCTTTTCAATTTCATAATCAACAGCTCCATGGGAAGTTTAATCTATCATAGAAGCTTAGGTGAGGAAGAAAATGATTCTTCACATCTCCCTACATAAGCGAGCAAATTTTTTCTTCCCTTACTTGAATATCTCTCTCTTCTCTGAAAGTTCTCTGTCATGTCTCTCTATTTTCTCTCCCCATGATATGTACTTATACATTAAAGACTATGGATAATGTGGATCAATTTCAAAAGTACTTAGATATATTAGGATTTATTACAATTATCATATACTAAGTAACCAACCCATGTTCTAGTAGTTTTTCTTACACTTTGTCATTATTACCCATGTTTCTTAATATTAGGCAATTAGCCGATGATTTACTGATCAGTTAGTGTATCAAGTTACAGTTAAACCTCGATAAAGGTAATGTTCGATAAGATAATAACCTCGATTATATAATATTTTTTTCCGGTCCTGATTTGGGTAAATGGACTAAAGTAATAATTTCGCTAAATGCATTAAGTAATAAAATATTCTAGAATCATTGCGGGCCCAATAGACATATAAGTAACAATTATTGTATTTATTAATATATATATATGTTATGCACACTAATAATTTTGAGCTAATCAATAATATCAATACAACAATTATTTTTGTGTGAAAGTATGCCTATTTATTTGATTATTTTTTTCTCAAATCTTAACCAAAAGCAATCTTCTCGTTATTGTTACGATATTTACTCGTATAAACATATATAGTGAATAAAATGACTATTATTTGAAATATCTCATTTGATCATAAACTCTCTTATCCTTCTTATTGTTAGTGTTAATTTGTGACTATAATGATATCATCTAGGTTATTATTGTTCAGTTATCATTGTAGCAAGTAATTATCTATTTATTTGTATAATTTATATATTTTAAATATGAATATATAAATACTATATATTATATTATTTTTCTTTAAGATAATATTTATTCATTTATCGATAAATGAATACTTTATTCATTTATTGATATATTAATATTCTTGCTAAATGATTAATTTTTCCTGGTCCCAATAGTATTACTTTATAGAGGTTTAAGTGTAGTGTAGCAGTTAGTGTAGTAGCAGTTATCTCTAGTATTTAATTGTATATAATAGTTTGTAAGTAATTCTCATAAGATGAATTAAGGAGTAATATTTTAGAGTTTAGTCTCTTGTTTGGAGTCACTCCTTCCCGAAATGAGATTATCCGGAGTTCACCTCTATTTGAAAGAGGCCTTGTATCCTATCAGTGGTGCTTTCATTGAGATTATCTCCTCCTGCCATGCCTATTAGGAGCCAAACTTACGACGAAATACTCATGCAACTTCATACAGTTACAACTCGGATTCGGGCAACAATTGTTTTTCATGATGCCTCCGTCGTTGAATTGAGACAACGTTCCGATGCAACCAACGGTATACTTGCTGATATTGCCACCATAGTATCCTCTATGGTCCAATCACTCACTGCCCTCATCTCTCATATGACGCAACAACACCCAAGAAACCACCACACACTTCCTTCATCTTCTTCTGACCCCATTTCATTCTAGGAATTTCATCCTCACAATGAGGAATCCGTATCACATGTTCTCTTCCAGGTGCCATATCATCCCTTTGATGATGAAGCAATCACTAATTCAGGTCATGTTTCCTCAACTACTACCCGACTCCATATACATTCAGACATTCATTTCATTTCCACCAGTATTCAATCTAAGCCTCCTCACACGTTTTTAGGGCTTCCTTGACCAATTGATCCTCATCCAATCCAATTTGAACCAAAAGATGCTTTAGCAACACTGGTAAGTTCAGTACGTCATACCCACACATCAATTTCCTTAGCTCAGAAACATAAACAACAATTTCCACTGCCATGCACACTTCCTAGATATTCTATAGTTGGTAGTGATAGGCTAGGCCCAATGGTCAACCCAAATTGAACAACTCACAAAGGCCCAAGTCAATCCGGTATAAAACCAAGGCCATTACCAAGGTGGGCCGCATGAAAGCACGTCGCGCCAGAGACTCCATCTGCTGGAGGCTCACCCCGCCGTGTGCTCCATGTGCCGACTTCACTACGCCGGGAACTAGGGTGCCGGACACTTACCTCGCCGCTCTGAGCGAGGCGTCGCTCTTAACATATGTAAGCATGTCAGCGCGTCTCACGCCAACATGCATCGTCGAGCTCGGACCAAGAGTACGACATACGGGCAAGTCGCTATCTCAGATAGAGAATCGTGCACGGGCTTGTGCTTAGCACCTGGGTAACTCTCTATATATACCCCTTCTCTCAAAGGAAAACGGGTTACATAATCTCAGACTTCTTAAGATATTTGCTCTCCCTTCTCTCTCTACTTTCCCTCTCTAGAATTGTTACCGGAATCTTACTCTTACACCGGAGGTGTCTCGGAGCCTAAGGATCTACGTGGACATTCCGTTTTAGATAAGAAGGCGGACGCGCGTACCACTCACGGACCAATCACCCCCCACCAAGAGGAAAAGTGGACTAAGGAGAAAAAAAAGACTTATCATTTGGCGCTAGATAGAGGGCCTCCCCTAAAGGCTCCTCTACTAGCAATTAGGCCAGGCAATATAGTCGGTTAACTATGAGTCCAACCTAATTTAACTATATTTCATTAGGTTGGATGAATGATTTTTAAAATATAAGTTGGGTTGAATCTTAACTTATATTTAAAATATAAAATCTAATTATTAACTAATTATTTAATAAATCTGAGTTGTTTTTAAAATCTAGTTAACTAATTTTATACTATTCATTTATTTCGACTCTGGCGGCAAGTTTGATGGATTTTGAACCATCTACCCCGGGTTCAACTCCCCGGAGTGTCACTGATGTATTTTTTTTAATTTAATATCAACACCCCTGCACATATACACTAGCTTAATATACATATATTGATGTTATTTTAATTGTGAACATAAATAAATAAATATAAATTTATTATTTTAAATTTATTTTTCTTAATTTTATACATATGTAAAATTAATATGTTTATATATTATAAATTATTATTTAAAATAAAATAGAATAAATTAAAATAAATTTAGAAAACTAAAAATTGAAATAATATAGGTCAACCCGGGTTAAACTAGAGTATATAAGTTTGACCTATATTTAAAGTAAGTCATATGGGGTGGTTAATTTTTTGACTTATAACTTATATTTTATAACTTAAATCTAACCCAAACTTACTTTTTGTCACCCCTACTAGCAAACCCCCGACAATGATTAGTACTTAACTCGGACCCAGTTCGAGTTAACATCCAATCACCGCCAGCTCTTGCCTCAGCAAGACGTAAAGGCTACAAGCACTCAAGCGACTTCCTTCCTTTAACTCTCATGATAATGGAAACACGTAGCTGGCTGCAACTATGACATTAATGATCGTCGACATCCTGATCATCTGGATTATGTCTTCGTAGAGGATAATCCGGAGGCCTCCAATGCAACTCACCAACCAGTTAACTCTGTGGACTTATGCAACCGACTGAACCAGCTCGAATGTGAATGCCGCACTCGAGTGAAGCGATCGGCAAGTACAACCGGACCCTTAGAAGGAGAAGCTACAGGTGCCCCCGCGGCAGCCATCACCCTCATAGCTGATTAGGTCGCTGCCTTCGCGGCATTCTGCGAAACTTTACCGGACAGACGCAAGGAAATGACATCCGCCAACCCTCCATCAATGAAGAAGAGGAGGACGATGTTATCTCAAGCGCCACTACCGTGATGTTACTTGGGCATACTACCGTGATCGTCCCGAGGGAAGTGACCTCCGCTCTCAACTTAAAAGAAATAGGAGAGGAGGTGGTGAACAGGTGAAGGGTGAAGGCTCCGAGCGCCCATGATCCGAGAGGCCGCCACCGCTACCGCCAGCTCCTATTGTTCACATGCTCCAAGAGCTAAACTGGCAGAACCAAGAAATGAAACAACTTATGAAAAAGTTAGACGGAGAAGAGGAGTGTGAACCCCAAGGTGATCCCTTCTCTGACCTCCTAACTTGTCTACCCATTGACTGCAAATGCCCTCACCTGCAAGAATATTACGGTAATAAAGACCCCAATGACCACACACTCAATTCTTTGATCAGCAAATGAAGATGGAGACATTCAACGACTTGATGATTAGCTTTATGTTTGCCTCGACCCTCATGGGTCATGCTCAAAAATGGTACAACGAGCTACCTGCCAAAAGTATCAACTCATAGGCGGAGTTCCGTTCAACCTTCTTGAAAGGGTTCAAACCAACCAACCATACGACATCCACATGGTCGCCTTGAAAGCCATTGTCCAACGGCCGGGAGATTATCTTAATGACTACATCAATAGGTTCAAGGACGGATTGAACCTAATCAACCATGTGGATGTACCTGCCAAAAGTATCAACTCATGGGCAGAGTTCCGTTCAACCTTCTTGAAAGGGTTCAGACCAACCAACCATACGACATCCACATGGTCGCCTTGAAAGCCATTGTCCAACGGCCAGGAGAAAGTATCAATGACTACATCAATAGGTTCAAGGATGGAGTGAACCTAATCAACCATGTGGATGAGAGAAATGCAATTGCAGCCTTTCGCCGAGGGCTAGACATGCAACTACCATGAATACTTCTTTGACATAATCAAGAACTCCAAGAGTCTAGCTACTGTTTATACCATGGCCTCAAACTATATCATATTCGACAACGCTTTTATGGCCTAGAGACACTGGCTACTTCCACAAGGACAAGAAACAAAAGCACGATAGGTACCAAAGTAATATGATTCAGCAACCGGCATCTCTGCTATCGGCCACCCCCTTTCCTGCAGCCGCTCCAACTTCCTCCTTGGCTCCAAAGGACACTCGTCCACGAGGACAACAGTCTAACAAGCCGTCAGCTAAGCCTCTACTTGAATGGACAAAGTTCAACAAACCATACTCCATCATTGTCAAGGAGCTCAAAGGCATCAAGTTGTTTGAAGTTCCCGCTCCCATGCGCTCTTCAAGGGAATCAAGGAACCAAACCAAGAACTGTGATTACCATGAAGACGTTAAGCACACAACGGAAGAGTCCATAAGCCTAAAGTTGTTCTTTGAAAGGTTTTTCTTGGAGAGGTTGGCTAAGGACTACAAAATTAAGCAGTACATCATAGCTGACAAAGGAGTTATCCCACCTCTGGGACATAAAGACAGCATACTTGTCAAGGCGTAAAGGCGAGCCTAGGCGCCAATGAACCGCCTAGGTGCCTAGCCGACTAGGCGAGCGCCTAGGCGCATATTAGGCGTATTAGGCGTTTTCAAGATAAATATATATATATATATATATAAACTCAATACTAGTTTCTTTTTTTAGCTATTTTTTTATAAACATTTCATTCTTAAATTTAAAAAAAGGGAAAACAGGTGAGATATAAGTTTAAATTCAAACAATATTTTTTAACTTAATATAATTTAAATTTGATTATTTTAATTAATCATATTGGTATGGAACCTAATTATGTACACCACATAAATGATTAGATACTAGCCTTATTCATTACATTTTTTTTTTAATTTTAACAAATATACCCCACATAATTATTTAACTTTAACTTTAACCTTCACTTTAACCTTAATTTTAATTTAAACCTTAACTTTAATTTTAACCTTAACTTTAACTTTAACTTTAGTCAAATCGGAGAAAAAATGGTCAAAAACCGGTTAAACGGATCGGGTCGGGTGAAAATTGGGTCGGAAACGGGTCAAAACCGGGCCCGGGTCGGGTCGCCTACCCGTTAAAACCAAGGCGCCCCGGACGCCTACCCGGAATTCACCGCCTTCTCGCCTAGGCGACACCTTAATAACTATGAGATATAGGATCATATGTCCTCTATAATCTGTTTTAAAGTAGACTGAAACATGTAAGCTTTGTTCTAATATTACTGCTATATGAAAATTTTGGATCCTAACAATGTACTCATTGTTTTAGGTGTCTTGATATTTTGATTGATACTATATACGCATTGATTAAAAAGGGAAGATGTAATGGTCTTATCTGTTCCCTTACTGTTTGTCAGTCAAGTTCGGGCAATCTTTAAATTTAAAGCTGTAAACAACATGAAATCTGATAATGTGTTTACACATTACAGTAGAGAATGTCTAGACGTTATAACGTCTTCAATTGCTTAGTGTCTGTCCCTTGTTCTGAAACTAAACCTAAATAGTGGCAGTCTTCAATTTGGAGCACTACTGCTGCATCATATTGCCTTCTCCAACCATAGTGGCAGTCTCAGAGACTTCTTCATTCAAAGCCGAGTAAAAAATATTGAATATAGAAGGTGCAGCAAGAAGACGAAGAAGCCACAATCAGAGCCGTCGCGTCCATTAGGCCAGTAAGGCAATCGCCTAAGGCTTCATAATTTTTAGGGTAAATTGCATATCGATGGCCAAGTCTGCCACCGATTCTTTATATGGTGGCCAAGTTTTTTATATTACAATTCGGTGGCCAACGTTTCTTATCGAGTAACGATTTGGTGGCTCCCGTTAATACCCCGTTAAAATCTGCCGTTAGTTTATGTTTAAAGCTATATTAACCTGTAATCCGGCTATATTAACACTAACACAATACCATTATCTAATAAAAAACCCCAATTAACATTTTTTCCCCAAATTGAAGACAAGTACTTGTATCTCCTTTCTTTCTGGGTTTTGATCTTCTTTGTGAAACCCAAATTGAAGACCACCACCGGTCACTTAATCTCTCACCCTCACCGTCACCCATCCATCTCTCCTTTAATCTCTTGTAAGCCGATAATCCGACGGCCGACGTGTCTCCTCAACTCCTTAATGTTCGGGTCAAACCCGGGTACCGAATCAAGCTTTAATAACAAATCCATTAAAGCTTCGTTCATCTTGATTCTATCTCGATCGTTTTATCAGACGGCGTCGACGGTTTCCTGTCTTGGATGAGGTGTTGTAAGCGATCGACATCAGAATTGACGGTTGAGATTTTTTTTGTGGTTTTGATTATGTGTGAAGGGTAGGTTAATTGAATTTTAGTGGCAGCGATTGAGGGGTTTATGGGTGAAGGAGAGGGAGAGGGAGGGGATGAGATTGGAATTTGGGTTGTTTTGTGTTGGGAGGGTGATGTGGATTTGCTTTCTTGGAAAGTGTGTATGAAAGTGGTGGTCGTGGTGGTTGTATTGGTGGTTGCCGTAGAGATTTCATGGCTAGTCAGAGAGAAAGAGGAAAAGTTAGAGAGAAAGAGGAAATGTGTTTGTTTAGTTTATTTGTTAATATATATTTAATTAAAATTAAATACATTTTATTGTGTTAAACTCACTTTGAACATAAACTAACAGAATTTTCAACGGACTGCACACGGCAGCCACTATATCGTTATTCGGTATAAAAAGTTAGCCACCGATATGTGAAAGAAATAACTTGGCCACCATATAGAAACTCGGTGGCAAAGTTGGTCACCGATATGCAATTTACCCTAATTTTTAAGGCTCCGAAAAATCTAATACTAGTGTATATATAATAATTATTATTATTTTAGGGTCATATTAAATAATTTTTTACAAGACTAAGAACTAATAAAAATATATTTATTAGTAATTTTTTTTAAAATAATCATGATATTATTTATATATATAATAGAATTTTAAATATTTTATTTATTAATGTGTTTTTTTAGTCTCTATTTTCATTCTACAAGTACAAAATATTTTTCTTTTTCAATTTCTAGTTAATAATTTACTATTTAAAATTGATTATTATAGTAAAAGCTCTAATATTGTATCCTAAAAATCTATTGTATCCTAAAAATCTAGAGAGAGACATTTGTAAAATTATTTATATATAATATTCTACTTCTTTCTCTTTCATTCTCCAATTCTTCAAACTTTTACATCTCTAATGGCTATGAGTGTATTTTAATTTATATTTTAGAGTTCTAAAAAATTTGAAGAATAAAACATTAGAAAAATAGTTTATGTATAACTATATAGGCCTCAAGGTTAACATTCGCCTTAGGCCACATAATCTCTAGAACCGGCACTGGCCACAATTAATTAAAAGGTAGAAAAATTATTATCAGGAGACAGGCAAACAGGAACATATAGAAGAGAATATAAAGGGCACGAAAAAGCCACAATTAATTAATTTTCAACAACATATAGACTAGTGGCAGTGTGTGCATGCTGTCTCAGGTGTCAGTGTGTGTTAGTTTTATGGAAGACTTCGGTTCTCAAGTGGGATTGGAAGTTCTGCAAAGTTCTTACTTCGTCTAATAAAACAATGCAACACAAATCATGGAGATATAGAATCCTGCTTTTTCTGCAAACTACCCAAGGCTTGGATACATTTCGTTTTTCCTGTCTCAACCGTTACATAGACCTACAAGGCATTTGACTCTTAACTATTTTAATCCTTTTACAATATTGTTTCTGTACAAGCCTGATTCCAATCCAAAGAAACATATACATGCCTGAATTAGTGAACAGGCTTTACAAGAAAAAATGTGCAGAAAACATAGATAGGCTTACTTGAGGCAAAAGTGATGAGCAAAACCTTCAGTTTTGCAGACCAAACGCTGATACTGATATACAGACATTCACCAGGACTTCTACAAATGGTACGTGGTACAAAACAGTAACTTTACAAGCAAAAGACCATAGTGCTTGACCATGGTAATCTAAGGTTTTATACTATGATCCCAGAGGGATTGCAACGTAACATTGATGAAAATAATTACGGAACTTGAAGTGAGCAAAATAAACCACTATGGGAACTTTTCATACAAAGAATTGGCTATTCGAAGGCACAGACAAAGCATGCAGAGGAGTTGATGCCAAATTCCATCTTCTGGGGCTAGCAATGCACTTAGTCCTGGTTCCTCTAAACAAATAGTCCCTTTGATCGACTCCTAAGCAGCAACAGAGAAATGCCAAAATAATCGACAGGGCGAGAACAGCACTTATAGGAAATAAGGTATTCCTGTTCTGGGACCTCGCATTTGGTTGTTTTCCTCGGTTTCAGTGAAAAATTTCACTTCTCTCTCCTGATAAGAGTCAGGAAGGAGAAGAAATCTCAACGGAAAATGATATATATAGTGACAATAAACAAGCACATGTGTCTAATATATATTATATAAAAGCTTAAAACACGCAAAGGATTATACATAGCTCTCCAAAAGTAAATATTGTTGTTTTCAGAATATATAACTACTACAGTTGCTTACAGTACAGAATGGAACTGAAGCAGAACAACTGAGCAGCCTCATAATTACACCATATTTTTTTGGGTCAAAGAAACTCAAGTATCTTATAAGTTAAAATATCAACGAAGTGCATTCGCAGTCTAAATTCAACTATTTTATGACCTATTGACCTCAAATATGTCCTCTTACATTTTCTAAGCAGATAGATACAACATATACAGGAAATAAATAAATTTGAAGAAGTCTAACATGACAATCATTTACCACAATCGGATACATAATAGCATGACAGACTACTGCAGTAGTGCAGTTAGACTAGCCATTGTATCATTATCCATACTTATGTGTAC
>JAUEJK010208585.1:0-10491 GCA_032274865.1 Eryngium alpinum
AATTCCCTGTTAACACTATATCCTCAACATAAACAAGAAATAAGATTATAATTCCCTGTTTATTATAAATGAATAACAAAGTGTCGGCAGCAGAATTTTTGAAATCAAATTGCAGTAAGAACCGTTTTAAAGCCATGTACCAGGCTCGTGGGGCCTGTTTTAATCCGTAAATAGCTTTCCTTAGCCTGCAAACATGATTTGAATGACTTGGATGTAGGAAACCAGGGGGTTGCTCCATGTAAACATCGTCGTCTAACTTCCCATTGAGAAATGCATTATTAATGGCCAATTGTCTGAAGTGCCATCCACTAGCAAGCGCAAGGCTTAAAATAATACGAATTGTTGCAGGCTTGGATACAGGGCTAAATGTTTCAAAAAAATCTATATCTGGTCTTTGTTGAAAACCTTTCGCGACAAGCCAAGCTTTATATTTATTTATAGAGCCATTAGGATTTCTTTTTATTCGAAAAACCCATCTACACGAAATAACATTCTGAGATTTTTTTCGAACAAGGTCCCATGTTCCAGTTCGAATAAGGGCATTAAACTCTGATGACATAGCTTGCGTCCAGTGAGGTTCTTTCAAGGCTTGAGTGACAGAAGATGGTTCTAGAGAAGGAGCTATGGGATGCACGGTTGTGTGGTTAATAAATGAAGGATTGAAATGCTTTGGATTAGGATCCCGAATGCATGCAGGGCGGTTGTTGATGCGGCTCTGGTTAAAATCAGGTTGGTTATTTTCTGTAGTGGAAGGTGTGCTATTTGAAGAAGGAGAAGAGTTTGTTGATGAGAGTTCAGATTCTAACGGGCTGACTTGCCTATGATTTGGAGGCTGGAGAAGGGGGATTCGACATGAAGTTCAGATGACGAAGCACTACTGAGAGAAGTATGAACCACAGTAGGTGCCTGGGATACCAATGATAAATTATGTGCCGAGGAAAAATATAAAGAGTTAGTTGATGTACCTGGAGGATCCACACTGATAGGATTCGGGGAGGACTGTGGAGGAGAAGCTTGAAATGGAAATGTAGTTTCCATAAAACGCACATGACGGGAAAAATATAAACCATTAGTGGAGATATCAAGGAATCGGTAAGCTGATTTTGAAGTACAATAACCTAAAAACACACATGGAGTCGAATTAGGCTGTAATTAAGAGCTAGAATATGGTTTTAACCATGGATAACAAGTGCAGCCAAACATTTTGAGTTTACTATAATCCGGCTTGTGACCGAAAAGAGATTCAAATGGAGAGATGTGTGGCGACATTTTTGAAGACATCCTATTTATTAAGTACACTGCTGTCTCAAATGCATATGGCCAATATTTTAAAGGAATTTTAGCATGATATAGTAGTGTATGTCCAATTTGCACAATATGCCCATGTCTTCTTTCAGCGAAACCATTATGTTCAGGAGTGTGTGGAGGTGGCGTAAAATGCGATATACCATTAGCTCGAAAAAATGACTGTAAGGCAATATACCCACCTCCGTTATCTGAATATACAGACACAGTTGGTAACTGAAAGAACTTTTCAACAATATTTTGGAATTGAATAAAAATATATTTCACGTCTGATTTGTTTTTGATTGGATAAAGCCACGTATAGCGACTAAAGTTATTAATAAAAATAACATAGAAATGTTACCCTTTAGAAGAGGTAATTATATTCCCCCAAACATCTGAATAGATTAACTCAAGTGGTTTTGAGTTTAACATAGATGAAGATGTTAGAGCTGGAAAACTCTTATATTATTGATTAAATAGAATTACAATAGGAGGAGCAAACTCTCACTGGAGTATTACAAAAGACCAGCCCTATATGACACATTCTCTCAAGTGTTTATCTCTCTCTTTTAACTCACTCTTGGGGAGATTGATACAACTCAAGCAAATGCCTTGCTATTTATAGGCTCTAAATTTGTGGTAGGTGATGGTAGGTGAAGGTTGGTGATGGTGGTTGGTGGAAGGTCGGTGGCCACAAATTTGGCATACAAAATTCTCACATGTTGTTTGAACATCTAGATGATATGAACATCTAGAGGGTTTGAATTCTAACAGAAGATCCAAAAGGTAGCTTTCGACTTTTATTGGAAAGACATGAATTACAGCTAAATGAAAATTTTGAAGGAACACTTGAGGATGACCAAGACGATGATGCGATGAAATAAGATTAGAAGTTTGTGTAGCATGAACTTGCGGAATGGTTTGATGTGGTGCGTAGTACACATCATTTTTTTCTCCCCGCGAAATAGAATCGCCCCCATAGTGAGATCCTTGACCAAGAACTGAGAAGCAAAAAATTCAATAGAAACACGGTTAGTTGAACAGAATTTGGCTACCGATATTAGATTTTTATTCAGGATTGGAACACAAAACACATTAGAAAGATTAAATGATTTTCCAGAAGCATTTAAATGTGAGGTGCCGGTGTGTGTAATTGATAAACCTGAACCGTTTCCAAGGATAATTTCTTCTGGACCACCATAATCTGAGTATGTGCTCAAGTTAGCTGGATCGTTTGTAATATGATGAGAAGCTCCAGTGTCAAACAATCATGGTTGCGAAGGTGAGGAATGAGTTGACGTGGCATTTGCTGTTGGCGAAATATTTTTTGATGTTTGACCAGTGTTAATGCCATTCTCCAGAAGAAAACGAGATAATTGTCTGCACTCTTTTGTGTCATGCCCTGACCATTGACAGAAACGACAGTAAGGTCTATTTCCAAGACTGATATTTGATGAATTCCCATGTGTGCCAAGTAGAGGGCTGCTGCTGGTAACGGTTTGAGACATTACGATGATAATTTCCTTTCCCTCGTTGTGCATAGGGTAAATTGTGATTGATAGACGAGGCTTTGTTTGAGTAATTAGCTGTAACTATTACTGGTTCAAGATTTTTTGACTTGAGTCTTCGTTCATAATCGATTAACTGTTCATGTAATGCGTCAAATGTCATTGGAGACTCACGAACAGACATGGCATCTTTGATATTACGAAAGTCATCCTCGAGTCCAGATAAAGTAAGGATAACTAGATCATCATCAGATACTGGTTGTCCAGCAATTGCCAATTCATGTGTTGTGATTCTAATATCACGCAGGTAGTCTGACATGGTAAGTGAATTGCACGGATTATTCATGAGATGAGTTTTGAGTGACATGATGCGGGAACGCGATTTATTCGCAAATAAAGTTAACAGTTGATCCCACATTTGTTTGGCTGTACTAGAAGTGGAGATTAGTGGCTGTATAGCCTCGTGGCAGCTTCCTCGTAAAGCACTGAGTATGTACTTGTCTTGTCTATTCCATATGGTGAAAGTTCGATTGGGTACCTTATCTTCTTTTAAGAATTGTTGAGGTACTTACCCAAAAAAAATATTTTAACATACCCAAAAAAAAAGAATTGTTGAGGTGCAGAGATAGTGCCATCGATGTAACCGAGAAGACCCAGACCTGTAAGAGCTCATATGATCCGTGTTAGCCATACAACAAAGTTGTTCTGAAAAAGTTTTGTCGGAAAATGAGTGGGAGCATTCACTGGGATGAGTTCATATGAGACATTGGAAGTTTCTTTTGAAACAGACATAGTTATAGATATGAGAAACGATGAGTATTTTGTATTGATGTTTCACAAATTACAAAGGTATACAGCTTGTGAATATATATAGGTATAGGAGTATAATTATAGATAACTACACTAAAAAGACTAAACAACTTATCCTATTTTCATGTTGAGCAGTGTTAAGATAAGGTTGGTTAGCACATCTCCTGGGATAGGTTACAATTTGAATCTTCAGTTGTTAGGTGCACTGTTAGCGACAAGCCCCATCTATGTTTTCTCATGCAGGACTTCCAGTCATCCACCGTGACGAAGATCCGCGTAAACAGTCATCTATGATTGTATATAATGTTAATTCTGAAGTGTACAAGTGATAAAATCTACTATATAGGACAAATTAAGGATAAAACTTAACCGAATATCCTAGCAGTGTGGAGTTATTAATCCACGAAATGAAATAGATATTGCCTACTATTATATGTTTTAAATAAGAGTTATTGAAAAGTTTTGTAAGTATTTGCAACAGACAGATAATGCGTGTTAAGAATATATATGTAGTTCAGTGGATGCATATATCTTGTTTATGTTCTTTATTTGTTTGTTCAGTGTATGCATATATCTTGTCTATGTTGCACATTGATTGTTATAAACCGAGAACCAGCCAACACCCCTAAAAATGCTTGTGAGTTCAACAACCATCCCACATTATAGCAACAACATAACTGAAACAAGCATGCAGTAAATTGTTATAAACCGAAATGGTATCTCCATCCGGAAATCAGCAACAGGCTATTATTTCTGCGTCCATCCTCAAGCACCATATCCGCCAGCATTGCTAAAACTTGCTCCTCCATCCCCAGTAGCCTCAGCGGCATTAATTGTTAGCAGTTCCTTGCACTTGGCTTGGACCCTCTCCCTTGAGTTCCACAATCCTCTCATTAATCTCCTTAATTTTTTTGGTAAAGTTCTTGCAAATCCTCCAAAACAAACTTATCCAAATCTACATTCCCAGCCAAACAATCAATCATAAATTACCACAAACTCTGTATCCGACATGCTCGGCTCATGCTGTATCCGACATGCTCGGCTCATGCTTGAATTCACTAAAAACGATGACAACATCACATAAGGTGTTTAGCTCCTCCATCTTCTTCATCAAACCCTTCATTATCTTCTTGTATGCTGCTTTTCTTTGTGTCGTCGGTAATAAAAGCCAGCTTAACTTTGGCTGGCAAACCTGAAAAATTAAACCTACACATAGGAAACTGTAAGAAGAAAAAGACAATATTGCATGGAATTATTTTTTGTGGCATCTACTTTCAATTTGGACTTTTGTATTTATATACAAGCTCGGAGCATTTTAGATAACTATTTATTTAATCAATTCAACAACTTTTCGAAAAATTAAATTTAAAAATAAAAAAAGTATGTATTAGATATAATTGACTTCATCTTCTAATTTGTAGTGTATGTGTTGGCCATTATGTGCGGCCGATTTACGATCGTTAAATTAATTGAATATAATAATATATCTGAGTAATATGTATATAAGACCAACTTATAATTGACTCGATTCAGATTTGCCTTATATAACTGATCAATATAGACTCTATGCAACCGTTAGATTTGCCCATTTTTTGAGAAGGGAAGACTTCTAGCCAACTCAGTTGTCTCCAAGGAGAGCCCAAATCGAATGGTTTTAAAAAATTTATCAATTTTTTTTTGGCTTTAGAATTTAAAATTAAGTTATGGTTTGATTCAGTGACATTGCTTTAGAATTTAAAATTAAGTTATGGTTTGATTCAGTGACATTTTTTGTTGGATCAATTGTGTTTTTCTTTTTGGATAATATTCTATATATAAGAGTATCTATATATGCTATTTGGATTCTATTAGTCAATTGATGGTTTATTTTTCTGACTACTTCAATATAATTTGGATAATTAAATAAACAAATGGAATAATCCATTTCTTATAATAACTACTTCACTTTTTGGATTATATTTTGAGAAATACAAAAACCTCCCCCCTTCTGTTGAAGAATTGGAATGGAGTATGATTTGTATACTAGGAAAGTTTACATTTATAAGGAAATATTAACCTTTGTCATGCATATTTCTATGGAAGAAGATTTTTCTTCTCTTCTTCCCTTTGTTTCGGTCAGGTCTTAATTCAAGTTACCTTACTTTTTCCTTGTACGTGTTTCATGTTTTATGTTCACCCATCTGCCCCATTAATAATAAACATGAGCAACCAACAAACAAGACGTCAGGCCATTTTGAGATGCTCCAATTGATCAAATGTGCAAAACGGAGATATGGATGTTTTACAACCTTCTATTCATCGGGGGCAAGGGGGCATCTACTAAATGTTTCGCCAAGCCAGGAGCCTGTTAGATCGCAACACGAGATGGGTCTATCAACTAACAACTCCAATGATGAAAATGATATATTGACATCCTCTTATACAGAATTCGAAGAAGTATGAATTTCCTCATTATTGAACTAATATTATATTTATTGTGATTACTTCACTATTTACTATATCGTTGTTATTTACTTCAGACTCAGGTTAGTGAAAAATAACATCTACGAATTTTCGCTGATTATAGCTGTCCGATAAAACTGTTATATTTTTGCTGTAACAGAGCTGACTATGTTATTCCTGCAATCATAATTCAAAATATTTTTCTCCCTTGTTGATGATTACATAAACCAAATGTTTTAAATATATAAATAGTTACTGGTTTGATTTTTATCTTTGCATAACATTGTATATAATTTGTGCAATTAGTTTGTTTTCCGATACATAAACATATTCTCCACCATGATCAAATATTAGCATTACTAAAGCACGAATTGTATGCATATTCTTTTGATTGCACGTAATTTTAGGTTTTATTTTTTTGTTGGTGCTAAGTTGCTTTTTTATTTAAAACTAACGGATATACTCTGGATTCTCCAACATATTGTTCGATCTCTCCGGCTTTTCTCAACAGCCCCAGAACTAGTTATGAGCCAGGTTTGTTTGACTTATGATCTTTAATAATAAATATCATTTCCACCATCATCAAATACTAGCATTAATGAAGCATGAATGGTGTGCATCTTTTTTTGATTGCGAGTTATTGGTGGTTTCATTTTTTTTTTGTTGGAGCTAAGTCGGTTTTGTATATGAGAAGAATATTGTCCGATTTCTCCAAAATACTGTCCGGTTTCTCCTGGTTTACTCTACAGCCCCGAGAAAACTTATGAGCCAGGTTTTATTATAGACTTGTGATTTTTTATAATAAATATATAAAAGCAATGTCGGATTCCATCTGTGTCCAATTTATCAGACATACAGTATGAGTCTTTATTTTAATGGTTTAATTTATTGTTAAAGCTAAGTTGATTTCATATTTAAAACAGAAGAATATTGTCCGGTTTCTCCAACATACTGTCTGTTCTATTCTGCTTTATTCAGCCGCCCCGAAAATACTTATGAGTCAGGTTTGTTTACAGACTTGTGATTTTTTACGATAAATATATAAAAGCAATGTCGGATTCCATCTGTGTCCAATTTATCACAAAAGTAGTACGAGTCTTTATTTTAATGGTTTAATTTATTGTTGGAGCTAAGTTGATTTTGTATTTACAACAGAAGAATATTGTCCGGTTTCTCCAACATACTGTCCAGTCTCTCCTGGTTTACTAAGCAGCCCCAAAATACTTATGAGCCATGTTTGTTTATAGACTTGTGATTTTTTATGATAAATATATATAAGCAATGTCGGATTCCATCTGTGTCCAATTTATCACACAAACAGTATGAGTCTTTATTTTAATGGTTTAATTTATTGTTGGAGCTAAGTTGATTTTTTACTTACAACAGAAAAATATTGTTCGGGTTCTCCAACATACTGTCCGGTCTCTCCTGCTAACTCAACAGCCCCAAAAATACTTACGAGCGAGGTTTGTTTTATAGATTGTGGTTTTTTATGGTAAATATATAAAAGCAATATCGGATTCCATATGTGTCCAATTAGTCACACAAACAGTATGAGTCTTTATTTTCTTGAACATATGAAAAGCCTCATATTTTACATCTCTTTACACACCTCAAAGTTTAAAACATCTCACAAAGTATGCTGTGTAAAGTTCTGCTATCATAAGTTATTTATATTTTCTAAGTTTGTATTGTAACTAAAACAGAAGGAAATATTCCGATTTCTCCAGAATATACGCCAGTTTCTCCTTCTGAACTCAGCATTTCCAGACGAGTATCTAACTCGTGAGCCAGGTTTGTTTATAAGTTTATGGTTTTCATGATATACAAATTATAACAGTGTCGTATTCCCTCTAGTTTCAGTCTATCACAGATGTAGTAAGAGCCTTTGTTTTTCTGAATGTATAAAAATCTCGTACTTGATATCTCTTTTTATAACTCGTAGGTTAACATATATTACTACATTGATGATGATGTACATAAACATATATTGAGCTGAAAACATGATGATTAAATATATTATATAAATCTGTGTTTTTTTTTGTGTGTAGATACTATATCATTTAATAGGAGTGTTACTAAGTGGTTTAATATTTATATTGGATTTAACCAAGTCTTGAAAATGTTTCCGCGATACACACCATCTATTCAGTCCAACACTTGCAATATTCAAGCTTGTATTTTGCTTGGATATGTCATTTTTACAGAAAATTATGTTTTGCTGGAATCAACTTTTTTTTCTCTACCTGAATCTGAAGGTCCTAAAAGATTGTGTTGTCCACTGCAGCTCTATACAGGTGTAGCTCAAGGAGAGCAGTGCATAGTATGTTGTATTCACATACTATTTCTTCCATTCCTCTTCCCGTGGTTGCTCAGAAAGCTATTAAAGCCCTAACTGAGAGACAATACATAAGAAGAGTTGAAGGGGCGGAGATGAAAAGTTTTGGTATTGAAGTAGGTGGCTTTGATGAGCACCTTGATGTGGGATTTAACAGCAGAGAGGACTAATCAATTGAAGTAAAGGACTTTGTATCCATTGGTTTTGTTCATCCTCTATCTGAATTGTGAAAGCTTATGGAATCTAAGTGATAATACACTTTTTCCATTAATTGTAAGTTATCTTGTAAATATTTTTCATTCTTCTCAATGTACAGTTCTTTTTGTAAATTTTGAATTCTCTCTTTATACTTCTTTTAGTTTTGACCACATCATCAGCCTTCAAACCTGAATTTATGCCTATCATCTTGATAAGACATAAATAGGGGGAGATCGTTAGGAATAATGTTAGACTGATGATTATATAGAATATAGTCCTGAATATTTGTATAGCTTATAAAAAGAGCAATTCGATAGAATAAATGTTGTTAGATGGATAAAATCAACTCATCATGGGAGATACCATCAGACAACAATAAAGCCTTAGGGAACAATTCAAAGCATCAGTGGAGATTTGTTCATCAGGGGGGTTTTAATACTTCAGGGGACAAATGTACCTCAGGGGAGTTTTATACATCAGGTAACAAGTATTGGTAAGGGGAGCCAAGTTAAACACTTCAGGGAACTTGGATTCAATGATAGCTGTAGCATCAAGATTTGATCTGATGAAAAAGGAAGCCTCGATACTGTTGTAGTGATTGCAGAATTTGGAAGGATGTTGGTGGTCCATATAATAGGTGTCATTTTGTGCTTAACTAATTGAGGAAATTGAGGATATGGAGTGCAGTGTGTCAACATCAAGTGGTCCTCACTAGAAGACAAATCTGGAGGATAATTTGGTAATTGCACAACACATCAGGGAACTTTTATAATTTTATTTCCTTAGTATAAATAGACATCATTGTACCTAGGGTTAGGTGTGATTTTCTTCTGTAATTTCATTGAAAGAATTTTAGGGAAGAAGGAGAGAGAAGCTTTGTATTTACTTACAGAGATTTTATCTTTTTCTAAAGTGAGAAAGATTGTAGCTAGAGAAGCAAGTTTTCTTGCTCTAGAAAAAGTTCTTCAAAGTTTTAATGAAAGTTAAACTTTAATAATCTTTTTGTTGATTCCGATTTTGAGTTTATTGCTATTTGTTCTTCATATTCAGGTCTATATTTATTCTTTACTGTTTGCGAAAAAAAATTAAAAGGTTGTAGAGAATTGTATTCACCCCCCCCCCCCCAATTCTTATGTAAGATATATTGTATTTAACACCTTCAAGTGTTGTGAGTGATCGGGACCCTGCCTTTTTAAGTTCTTTCTGGAAGACGTTGTTCAACAGATTCGGTACCAAACTGAAGATGAGCACAACCTATCACCCTCAATCGGATGGTCAGTTGGAAAGGCTGAACTAGTGTCTCGAGACTTATCTTCGTTGTTTATGTTCAGAGAGACCAATGAAGTTGTTTAAGTTGATGACTATGGCCGAATGGTGGTATAAGGAACAGACTGCTTTATTCTGCTCAAAATCAAGTATAAATATATTTTCGTCCCTTCTAGCAACTATAGGAACTTTGTTAGAAGCATGAGATATAGTGCATTTATCTTTATTAAAAATAACACTATGTCCCTTATCAAGCAATTGGCTAACACTTATTAAATTATACTTGAGATTCTCAACAGGGTGAACATTATCAATATTAAACCTTTTGTTACCTATTTTACTTTTACTAGTAATGTTGAGAGTTTTGTTGTCACCAAATGTCACCCGTCCTCCTTTCTTTTTCGTAAAAGAGATGATTTTGATTTGTCTCCCGTCATGTGTTTAGTGCATCCACTATCCACAATCCATTGATGATTTGGTGCTTTCGCCTTGAGACAAAACTACAAAACAAACAAGAAAAACTCAACCTTTTGGCACTCATACTTTCTTGGGTCCATCAATGTTCGTACATCCACTAGCCACAATCCACTTCTGAACGATATTAGCACCCTTCATATGACATCTATCCGGGAAGTGTCCCTT
>JAUEJK010208695.1:0-10491 GCA_032274865.1 Eryngium alpinum
AAAATGAAACTGCTTACTCCCTTCTACGGACTATTACTGCTACAACGGACCTGCCAGGAGGTTGGACTAGAAAAGACCATGTATAGAGTACTCCTTTCCATAAGATAGACCAACTACAGAATCTAATTATATCAAATATGTTAAGGTGTGAATATAGAAGTCTGACAAGAATTGATATGCGATTTATTAGATTGAACCTGTTGCAGAATAGGTCTGACATCACCGAATTAAATACCATGTTCTTTATGAAGTTTGAAGCATACGCGAATCCAGTAAGAATTACAAGTTTTAAACAATCTACCTTAATATAGAAACACATTAACTGAACCAGGTATTTGAGTAATAGATTAGAATACTATGTTTATCAAATTTAACTTATAATAAAAATAGTATTTTGATATGAAGTTGATTTTTAGCTGTTCTACGTGATATTTTTTTTTTTTTATATAGACAACTGTTTGTATACAAAAATTTTAGAATTGACTGTTGTTCAATTTCCATGATAGAACATCTATTTTATAGTTCTGTTCAATTTCCAACTATGGATATTATTTCATTAACTAAATTAATTAAAGTTTTCTTGTATTTATTATTTTCTTAATTTAGAATTACATCAGATGAAGATTTCAGATGAGAATCATTTGATTGTCATAGACTCTGACGAAAGTGATCGCGTTGATAAGGAAAACATTTTACCAGTTCGTTTTGAAGGTTCTAATAATGGAGAGAACACTTCTGTCAATGTGAACCTGGACTTGAAAAATCCTACACATCATACAGTTGTTAATTCAGTAATAGATTCAGATTTTATAGATGAAACTGTTAAGTTACGGTGCACGGAGAAAAATAAAAAAAGGCGAATCAAACTAACATCTCCAACAAAGATAAAACGTAAACTGATTTCCAGGAGAGATTTAGAAAGTCCCGTTCGAAAGAACAAATCTTTATTGAAAAAAGGAAACAGTGTGGGAGATGCTGTTGTTGACAAAGAAGAGCAAATCAATTTACCAAGTAAATTGTCAATAGAGGTAATCTATTTTAAATTATTTACCAACTGTCTTCTCTTGATTTATTTTCAATGTACTAAAAAGTTAATTTTTTTTTGTTTGCAGGATGTTAATAAAAAAAACTTGGGAAATAAGATCAAAAAGAAAGCGAAGCTTGAATTAGATGATAATAAGGGTAAAACCAAAAATGAAATTATCCCAAGGAGGCCAGCAAAGAGAAGACCACGGAAAATTTATGATCACTGGTTATTGAGCAGATGTTCTCCTGGTCTGTTAACAGAAGCTATTAGGGGGATGACAGATGATCAGAAAAAATGGGTTTCGATGGCAGGTTTTGAACAAATTTTGAAGTTTCAAATGGACAAGTCTCCTAATGCACTGGCATATGAGTTAGTTATGTCAATAGACAAAGAGAATTGTTGTTTCGACTTTGGGGGGATAACAATCCCCATAACTGAAGAAGATGTCCACGAGGTTCTTGGATTGCCGAGAGGGCCAAAAGAGATTACATTTTTTGAAGTTGAGCAAGATGCTGATAGATGGAGGGAAAAGTTTGTAGGGGCAGCCAATAAAAAGTTGATCACATCAACTATGGTGTGTGATGAAATTATAGCATCAAAGAGTGTGAACAAGTTCTTCAAGTACAACTTTTTGATTTTATTGGCGAATACACTGCTTGAGGGACCAATAAAATCGTATGTCAAACAAAAGTTTCTTCGATTTGCTGGAGATATCAACAAATGTCATGAATACAATTGGTGTAGGCTCGTCATCTCCAATCTAAAGGAATCTGTAGGTGAATGGAAAGTCGATCCTGCGAAGAAATACTTTACTGGATCTGTCCCTCTTATTGTTGTAAGTCTTATCATGTTTTGTTTATATATAAAATTTACATCATCTTTAATACGAAATTAAAAATTGATAATGAATTTTATGTCAGTACCTTTATGTTGATCGCATGGTTAATGGAAGGCGTACATTTAAGAGAGGGTACCCAACTTTTGTGGGATGGACTGATGATATGCTAGCTTCAAGAGAGTCACGAGATATACTGAGTGGTCAATTTGCAAAGGGCCGGATTGCATTACCACTTAGACAAAAGTTAGTTGGGGAGGAAAGCAGCTTTGAGGTAATGAAAATTAATAAAATGTTATTCATTCTGTATGAAATTGTTTTAAGCAGCTGGTAGTATTGGGATATTTTAATTGTAGATGGCATGTTTCCAACTTACTGCTAGTATGTATTTAATGCTTGTTTTATGCTTTAGGAGGATGATTCATGGAACAAAGAAGATTACATGCCTGATTTTCCAAACTTTCAATCGTTAGATGGTGCTAGCAGCGGGTTATTGACTAAAGTTGGAAAGGTATATTTTTCAAAGCATATTCATTGTTGATATTTTTTTTAATTATTTAACAACTTTTTAAAAAAAATCTTATTATTTTAATGTTAATTTTCTAACTCCATTAAGTTCATCCATCTCTGAAATTTGTTGATCATTACAAAAGGAGTTAGTTAAGCATTCATGGTTGAACATTCATAGTGAATTTAAGTATTAGTTTTGAGCATTCATAGTTTAGCATTCATAGGTTAATTCAGAAGTATCGAAGGCATGTCATTTACACCAGTTGTGTTGTGGTGTTGGTGTTCTACGTGGATTGAATTTCTATGATATTTCTTTAAATGATATACCTTATATGATCTTTTATGAGAACTTTTTCCAGAACTAATTGTGGAACTATTATTAACAATGTAATGTGAAACCTTTTTTAAAAACCTCTATAAGAACAGATTGTAGGTACCTTTGTTGGATATAATAACTACCTTAGGCTATTAATGCTTGTGCTTTATTCAGGTTCTATCTGTACCCTTGTTTTTTTTATTTAGTACCTTGATCTAATGAAGATCAGTTTCACACTTTTCAATTTATAGCAGAATTCATTCGGTATAATTTTTACTGTGTTTTCATTTAGGATGGTTGTCCAACATACAAGTATCATGTCTATTAGATTCGTCTTTACATTTTTTGCTAACTTAAACGATCAAGTTGTATATATTTATATTGTATGGGAAGGAGATTACTCAGCCATGTTAGTCTTATTATGTTAAGCAGTATTTTTCTTTAATTAAGTTTGTATTTTAAGAGCTACAGGGCTAGTGGTGAAATTCCGGCCAAAAGTAGCAATCATTTCCTATTCAATATTTTTGAATGTTCAATTTTAATGTTCAGGAGAATGATATTTGGGATAAGGAGGATGACATGACTGATTTTCCAAAAATTGGATCGTTGGACGGTGCCAACATTAATTTTTTGAATAACAACGGAAAGGTAATGTTTATTAAGGACTTGTTTCAATTAAATTTTTTATAAAAGGAAGTTAATAATATGAATTCTTTTTTAATTCTTTTAAGATAGAGCCTGATTTAGAACTCGTATTGAAACTTTTAGTAGTGAAAATTCCTGTACATGATTTTATTTTATTTTATTAAGGTTATTTATTTATAACCAGAGTTTTAACAATATGATTTAGACTGACAATTGAATCTTGTTTTCACGTTTCAGGTTCATGAATCATGGTTAAAAGAGGATGACATTTCTGCATTATCAATTGCTAAGAATTCAAATTGTATAGTTGAATGTCCTTTGCCTACAGAATCAAAGGTAATAAAAGAAAGTATTTTGTGATACATTTTGATGTTAATTTTATTATAAAAAAAAACTGTAATTGATAACGTTTATAATATAACTGTTTCAGAATTCTATATGGAACCTTTATTAATTGATTTTTTTATTTTTAACTAAATAAAGTATATATTGACGATTTATAGTGTTTTAAATTAAAATTTAATGATTCATTTTTGATTTTTTATAATTTTAACTTTGAATTTAATTGAATATTCTTTGTTAAATCATTACATTTTTTATAGTTGTGTTTGGAATCGTATACTGAACTGTTTTATAGGTAAACAATGATGCTGCTGCTCAGACTGGATTGAGTTCTGAAATTTCACCAATCATATTTAGGAAGGGATCAACATCCGGAATTCAAAGTCAGAAAGAAGCTGATGAAATAATTCGGAGTGTGTGTAATGATATTGATAATATGGTGGAATCTGAAAAGGTATTCTGATTTTTTAAGGTTTATTTATTAAATTTTGTACTATTCAAAATGTTTTCTAATTTTGATTTTTGTATACATTGAAGAATTGTTGTACGGAAATTTGGAATACAATTTCATCATACCAGATTTTGCAGAAAAAGGTATTAAATGACTTAGCTTCTGCAAAAGCAGAATTGGGAGAAAGTGATGTAGTGCAAGATTTGGTGGATGAATTTGTAAAGTTGAATATTGAAGCAGTTGCAATGGTTGGAGGGACTGAATTGCGAATGAGTTCTTGTGAGAAAGCAGGAATTATACATCAAATTCCTCAAGAATCAAATGTTGATGGTTATTTGATCAATACCAGTGACAAAATTCTTTTGGAGTGTGAATTACGAGGTTCTGGAGAATTAATACCTACTTTGCAGAAAAACATTGAGGAAGCTAAAGTTGATGTTGATAAAATAATTTCCAAAGTTAGGCGAGAATCTGGGGATGTAAAGAAAGTTCCTAAAAATGACACTGAATTTAAGATTAATCAGAGGCCTAGTAGGACTACAAAGCCGGGGGTATATCAATGCTCTCCTTTTTTTGTAAGACCAATAACTATCAAATTTGGTGTTATGAGTAATGAAGAGAAGTACTTGTGGAGATGGATACATTCAGAGAAAATATTACCATCGTAAGTTCTTTGACCTATAATCTTTATTATAAAAGTTTTTTTCCTACTTTGTAAGATATGTTTTAACAGAGAAAATTATAATTGATTATTTGTAGGCGGGTTTTGTTCAAATGGATTGATGTGGAATGCATGACTTCTCAATTCAAAACATTTTTGTATAATGCTCATGTTGCTAGAGATGTTGTTGATGTTTGGACTTGTTATCTAAACCATTTGTAGAATAGAAAAGCACCCAATAAGCCTAGGAGGTTCTTTTGCACGACAAAAATAATGGTAGTTATTTTGGATTATAATCTTTTTGTTTCCGTGGAGATTCGCACTATTGGCTAATTTATATTTTTAAACACAGGAGGATTCATTTAATGGAAATACATCTTCTGAAACCAACCAAAAAAGTGTTGATTTTGCGGAAAAGATTGAGGCACTATTGAAAGTGTATTCTGCTACACTTCTGAATCTTGATATGGTAAAAATTATCATTTTTTTACAATTAATACAAATTATTTAAAGTTCTTGGTTCCTTCTACAACTTTGGTTATGCTTGTAGGTGTTTTTTCCAATTCACAGCATTGGTCAACTGTATGTTGTTGTTTACAATTTAAAAAATCCTTCATGGGAAATAATTGATAATGAACGTACATCTGAGCCAATCTCTAGTTTGTATGGTGAAGTGATAACAGCTCTGGTAAGTATTGTAAATTTATTTCTATAAGTTTGTTTTAATCTATCTGGTTGTAATTTTTTTGTTATGCAGCATCAGAATTTTGTTGAATACTTGAGAAAATATGAGCCTCGAAGAGCAGAAGTAATTATGCGTTTGAGCCCTCACCGAATGGAGTTGAAATGGCAGACACAAAATAACTTTAAAGATTACAGTGTATTTGCAATGAGGCATATGGAGATGTACATGGGCGAAGGACCAAAAAAATGGGATCCAGGATTCAAGAATGAGGGGGTATATTAGTCTTTTTGTAATTGCATACTTATTAATTATTCATTAGCATGGAATAATATTTTTATTTATTTATAAATGCAGGCAATTCAAGTCAAGCAGATAAAACGTCTGAGAATAGGCTACTTACACAAAATTATAACAAGTGATTTTAACATGTGTAAGAAGGATGTTTTGGAGGACTTATCGGAATTTGCAAGAGATTTTGGTCCTTGTAGTGATGTTTATTAACAGTTAGGAATGGGCATGCCGAATTCTTATATCATATTTATTTGTATGACAGCTACTAAATTTGATGTTTTTCAATTGGTTTTCTATATGAAAATTTGATTGTATATCTACACAGTAATTTGGTTGATGCTTTATATCATTAAATTTATGAGTTTTATTTTTAGCGTTTTTTTATACTTTTTCCAAAAAAAAATTATGTTTATTAGAATAAAAAATTAAAAAAAAATTATATATTAAATATTGTCTCATTTATACATTTTAATAATAAAAGAAAAATTAATTAATAAAACCTTTTCTAAAACCCTTACCGGAACCCTTTACAGATATCATAACAATTCTAATAATCCTGTAACGAATCCTAATAACTTTTGACAGGAATTTTTATAAGAACTATTAGTTGGACTATACGTTATTATTTTTTTTTCCTATAATTTTAAACTATTTAGGATTGTTTTTAAAATTATTATAAGTGAAAATATTTAATTTCATTGTTAGTAATTAAATATGTAGATATGGAAAATATTTTTAAGAAATTAAAAAATAAATTTAATAAATAGAGCTGATAGACTAAATCAATTGGAGCGATTTTTTAAATCAAATATTTTTTCAATATCTTCAACAATCTTTTAAAATTCCATCAGACGATCTTCAATGATTAGATATCTGAATTCAAATTACATCACATAAAGAGTTTAACGGAAGACAATTCTTATTTATACTGTAAGGTTTTTCTTGCTTCAGAATAACAAAAACTTTTGAAGATGGGCGGTGGCGACATATCAAAACCAACAAAAGACTCTCAGACGGATGCTTCAATCGAATACCATGCTTACACAGGTATACTTGTTCTCGGTTAGCTTTTTTCTTACTTCTTTAACAGAATCGACCAGAATATCAACCAACTTCTCATCGTTCCCCGCATCTGATATACAAGACTGAAATTCAAACCAACATTCAGTTTTCTTTGAATGGATATTATTTTCATTTGCACAACTGTCTTGAACTTCATCCATTTGGAGGGTTATGAATCGTTTTTCAGCATTCTTCATCCATCGATCTTTTAACAGATGTCTTGGAATAAAATCAATCCCGCACATGGCTAACGCAAAGAACGAGTGTTTGCATATGAGTCCTACCCTTGTGTACAAATTGCATGAGCATTGAACATCTGGTATACTTGTATTAACTTCAACCTGGATACATATAAAAGTGTTAAGCGTAACATCAAATCTAATTCAAGCAATGTATAATTCAAATGTAAGCGATAAAATTAGGTGAGAAATATTTTTCACCTTAAACTTTTTATCCTTCACCAGTTCATCTTTTAGATCAAATGTTTTAATCGTCTCTAAATTAGTAAATGACTCCATCTGTATATCAAAAAAGCCACCCCTAATCTCATCTTGAACCTTATAAAACATGCTAACAGTATAAAGTAGTGATGCATCCTTCTCAATTTTTTTTTAGTAATACAATCGGGTGTGCCAGTATCATCAAGGTTCATTTTGTAATTTTCATGTCTTTGCTTCTCTATAGCACTCTCGTAGCATAAATAGAACTCTGACAGTGTATCACCTCTCTCAACGAAATGATTGAAGTAGAAGTTCGAACTTTCTGACCTCGATGTAGTTCTAAGAAGGCCTACCATTTGATCGTCATTAAAATATGCAGGGATCCATTTATGACGAAGTTCATACATCTCACACAGCCAAGTATGTTCTTCCAGCTCAAAGTCTGTTAAAACTTTTTTCCAACCTTCCTCAAACTCTAAAGGAGAAGCGTGGTCCATCCAGACAAAATTGCTTATTTGCTCAAGAAACGGTGATTCCAAACAGAATAATGTACCAAGCTGGAAATATAACAAAATGATAATTTAGCTAATGAACAAATTCAATGTTACCTAACCTTGTGAAAGTTGAACATAACATAATTCAATGTTACCTAACCTTTGACGGGAATTTTTTCATAATATGCCACATGCAATAGCGATGCTTAGATAATGGAAAACATTTTGGAATAGCAATGTTCATGGCACGACATTGGTCCGTGATAACACATTTTGGCTGAGCACCCATAACTTTTTTGAACGCTTCACATAACCATTCGAAATTTTCCACGGCTTCCTGGGCTAATAGACCAGCGGCAAAAGTAATGCTCTTCCAATGGTTATCAATCCCGACAAATGGTACAAAAATCATTTTATACCTATAAAGATCAATATTAATAGTGTAAGGTCACTGAGCATGATTTTAAGTATTTTATACTACGGGCAGTCAGGGCAATGTATGTTTTATGAACTTTATAAGGTGCTTTGGTATTTAATTTATGGGTTCATTACCACTTAGACAAAAGTTAGTTGGTGAGGAAAGCAGCTTTGAGGTAATGAAAATTAATAAAATGTTATTAATTTAGGAACTCCTATTGGAACTGTTAGCTGAACCCTGTTGAAAACGTTATGCCTATGAAGAACAATATTAATAGTGTATGGTCATTGAGCATGATTTGAAGTATTTAACAAATGTTTTTTTGCTTTCAGTATATATTGGTATCATTTTATACAAGGGGCAGTCAGGGCCATGTATTTAGGAATTCCTATTGTCTTTGGCCCTTTTGAAAACATTATCTTGTATGCCAGTGATATGTATTATGAATTTGGACATGTAATTAAAGACACTTCAACTACAGCAGTAGGAACTCCTATTGGAACTGTTAGCTGAACCCTGTTGAAAACGTTATGCCTATTAAGAACAATATTAATAGTCTATGGTCATTGAGCATGATTTGAAGTATTTAACAAATGTTTTTTTGCTTTCAGTATATATTGGTATCATTTTATACAAGGGGCAGTCAGGGCCATGTATTTAGGAATTCCTATTGTCTTTGGCCCTTTTGAAAACATTATCTTGTATGCCAGTGATATGTATTATGAATTTGGACATGTAATTAAAGACACTTCAACTACATCAGATGCTCTGAAAATATTATCAAAGATTTGTAATAAGCATACAAGTATCATTATGCATTTTATAATCTAAGTTAAAAATAGTTCCTGCATAAGTTTTAAAACATGTTTCATAAAACATTGTTAAAAATAGTCCCCAGTAGAGTTCTAGAAAAAGTTCTCATACCAGATCATGTACATAAGTAATCTAATGTATATAATTTCGTCGGTTAACAATATCTAACGTATATAATTCAGTAATATACATCCACCTAACGTATCTTAGTAATTATACATCCACCAGCTGCACTATAATTCCGTCGGTTAACAATAATTAGAAATGCATAGCGCACTTGAAAATTTGCAAAACATTTATTAGAATTGGAAAAATAAAAGAAAACAAATGTTTGAATTTAAAGGAAATGGGTCTTACTTGTTAGTCCTGTATGTGGCATCAAATGAAACACAATCACCGTACAACGAGAAAGCATTTCTTCCCTTAGCATCAGCCCAAAAAAGTCGTGTAAGCCTGTTTTCGGAATCAACTTCATATTCATATCTAAATCCTTTGTTGGATGTTTCATACTTGTCTTTAAATTTCTGCAAGATCATGTCTGCATCGTGTATGCCAATGAATTTCTTGACATCCCTTGAGAAATTTTTAAAATCTGATTGTGTTGCTCCAACATTCTCAAATGAACCCGCCATTGACTTGTATAACCCATGAGCACGTGATCCTCCAATACAATTTTTGGATACGTCTAGGATAAATTTCTTATGAATGTCAGTAATTTTCCGGTTGCATTTTAAAAACAGTCGAGAACAGGAGTCTACAAAAGTGTGATTATGACTTTCCACAAATGACTGAATAATAAAACCAACATCTGGTTTTGCTTTAAGTAATATCATTGCAGGACAACCACACTTGTGTGAGATTCTTCTTCGCTTATTTTTTGTTAAAGAAAGTGATGTTGAAGTATCGCCTGAAATAATATGTGGACTTTCAGACAAACAGTCTCCTTGTTTTTTTCCACTTCCTAATTGTTGTTCCTTAAAACCAGCCTTAGAACATAGAAGATATTTAAACAATATCTTTCCATCTGAGCTTTTCTTATGAGATGATAAGCGAACATCAAAACCACAATGTCGACCATATGCTTGATAAAAACTGAAGGCTGACTCTATATCGTTAAACTGCTGTCCAACGTATGGTTTTTTCTTGTCATCGCACTCAGGCAACCAAGTAATAGGAAGATTACTTTTGTTCGAGAGGTTATGATCATTTTCTCCTTTCTCGTTCAACAAAATGCTATTACTTGATGTTTCTGGTACAAGAAAATGTTAGAAAAATGATAATGATAATGACTCTATCTCATGAAAATGAAGTACGCAGTTGTGCACCCAAGCAGTCAGTTTGGAGACTAATATAACAAAACTAAAATTAATATAACAAAGCAGTCAGGTTGGAGACTAAAATTAAAGATACCCTATTAGGCATCAGACAATATAAATGGAAAATATTGATGGATGTTACTTAACAAAACTAGCCTTACTTAACAAAACTAGAAATATTAGGC
>JAUEJK010208799.1:0-16818 GCA_032274865.1 Eryngium alpinum
ATAATTTTTAAAATTTAAAAATAATTGTAAAATGTCACTTTTTAAAATATATAACTAATATTTAGATAATCCCATTGAAGATGAACCCATTTCAAGTTCTTTATATTTTAGATAATCCCTATTTTACAACATTTTACATAACCACTTTACATAATAGCATTGGAGATGCTCTAATGTGGTAAATGTAAGAGCCGAAGAAGTTAAATATCAAATGACTCGATGGATCATACATGGAGCTGGGTTTTCTTATTATTTATTTATTTAAATATAATCATGCAGATTATCAACACTATAGGATTAGAGGATTAGACAAAGAATGGTCAGCGATAATAATGTGGAAATTAAACAAATCTAATGTAGAGGATTAACAAGATCTTGGGAAGTAGATTCAAACAAATAATAATACTTTACGGCTGTGTTTGGTTGGTTTGAATGAAATGAAAAGGAGAATGAAATGAAAATTATATAATAAAAATGAAAGTAAAAGATAAGGTTAGATGGGAGATGTTGGAAAATACGGAGGAAATACAAATTTTTTATGAGAGGAACTTGTGAAGAAAATGATGAGATGAAGGAATGTTCATTCATTTTGAAACATGAAGGAATGAGTTGTAGTTTAAACACAAGAGAAATGAATGAATGGAGGAATGACCATTTATACATACATGTGAAAAAACTAGTTCAATTTTCATTTCATTGCTCCCTCATTCCTTTCCAACAAACCAAAAGGGTGTCTTTGGATTTCGGAAAGTTGAGAGTAAAATGAAATACCATGTAAAATAAAGTCCTTCTTGTGTTTGGATAGCAAAAAAAAAAGGAGGTAAAATGATGAATATTTTATTATTTAGATATTTTTGAAATTTTTTTTACTTCCAACTTTACTTTCCTTATATTTCATTTTATATGATAAAGTATTTTACCTTCAACTTTTCGATTTTCAAACAAGGCCTAAATATTTTATCTTTTATTTAAAAAAAGAGTTATTTATGACCGATGATTCTAGTTTCACAATCTATATCTATACTATATATAAAAGGAGGAGTATGTTTCCTTCTAGATGGGGGTAGCTTTGTAATTTCGGACACCTTATTCTCTCTCCTCCGTTTGAAGCAATTTGCTGTCATCATTTGCAGTACATATATACACTCTACTCCGGTTATTAAATTCAATGACAAGCCTATATATCCTGTATAGATATTAATTATAAATTGGATACCTTTTTTACTTAAAATTTTCTAATTCTCCACTCTAAATATGGGCCTGTTTGGTTACGTCTAATAAGTGGTAACTTTTTTTAAGTGGTAAAAAAAAGCATCAATATGGTGTTTTTTTTTAGAAAATATGAAATCAATTATTTTGTATTCCAATCAATGAAAAAATTCAAATTTCAAATGCAAATTAGAGAATACAAAATTTAATAATAATTAAATTATAAACTTTTTAAATTATTCCCCGGGAATTCCAGTGTAACTACATTTTCCAATTACTTGACAAAAATTGAATTTGAAATATATATTAACTTAAGAAATTTCATTTGAAATCTAAATGATTTGAATTATCCACCGGATCACATTTTTCAAGAGCGCTCTACTTTTACCCGGATAACAAAATTATATAGATTGGGGCCATATCTCTATATTTCTAAGTGAGTGTATATTTCTTTTGTATACAATATAAAATCGGCATTAAATATTTACATTTATTATTAAATTTCAAATATCTATGGCTAAAACAATAAGTAATAGTTGCTTAATTTTAAACTTCTACAATTATAAACCGGATCACATTTTCCAACTGCTTCCCACCCTTACGCAGATACACCCATTTTTGAAAAAATTTTCTCTTATGATTACAGTTATCCACCAGATCAAGCTTACCAACCGCTTCCCACCCTTACGCGGATACACCCATTTTTGAAACAGTTTACTCTTATGATTTCAATTATCCACCGGATCACATTTATCAACCGAATCCCACCCTTACGCAGATACTCCTATTTTAGAAATAGTTTAGTGTTACCAGTAGTGTCTTTCTTAACCGTGCTCTACTTTTACAATTATTTTGGAGCTAAACCTTTATTTCTTTTATAATTTTGAAATATTAAATATAGAATGTTCAGTTACATTAATATAACAAAATTATGAACAACATGTATCCTACATCTTACCAATAAAATATATAGTTAACACAATCTTTTTTTGTTGGCACACTATATTTAAAGGTCAAGTTTCGAGTGAATATATAAATGAACTAGTTACATATTACAGTTAGAGCGTCGTAAGAGCATATGAAATGAATGTTTCTTTAATGATTTTAGAAAATATGAAATCAATTATTTTGTATTCCAATCAATGAAAAAATTCAAATTTCAAATGCAAATTAGAGAATACAAAATTTAATAATAATTAAATTATAAACTTTTTAAATTATTCCCCGGGAATTCCAGTGTAACTACATTTTCCAATTACTTGACAAAAATTGAATTTGAAATATATATTAACTTAAGAAATTTCATTTGAAATCTAAATGATTTGAATTATCCACCGGATCACATTTTTCAAGAGCGCTCTACTTTTACCCGGATAACAAAATTATATAGATTGGGGCCATATCTCTATATTTCTAAGTGAGTGTATATTTCTTTTGTATACAATATAAAATCGGCATTAAATATTTACATTTATTATTAAATTTCAAATATCTATGGCTAAAACAATAAGTAATAGTTGCTTAATTTTAAACTTCTACAATTATAAACCGGATCACATTTTCCAACTGCTTCCCACCCTTACGCAGATACACCCATTTTTGAAAAAATTTTCTCTTATGATTACAGTTATCCACCAGATCAAGCTTACCAACCGCTTCCCACCCTTACGCGGATACACCCATTTTTGAAACAGTTTACTCTTATGATTTCAATTATCCACCGGATCACATTTATCAACCGAATCCCACCCTTACGCAGATACTCCTATTTTAGAAATAGTTTAGTGTTACCAGTAGTGTCTTTCTTAACCGTGCTCTACTTTTACAATTATTTTGGAGCTAAACCTTTATTTCTTTTATAATTTTGAAATATTAAATATAGAATGTTCAGTTACATTAATATAACAAAATTATGAACAACATGTATCCTACCTCTTACCAATAAAATATATAATTAACATAATCTCTTTTTGTTGGCACACTATATTTAAAGGTCAAATTTCGAGTCAATATATAAATGAACTGGTTACATTTTACGGTGAGAGCTTCGTAACAGCATATGAAATGAATTTTTCTGACATAATTTTAGAAAATATAAAATCAATACTTTTTATTCCAATCAGTGAAAAATTTCGAATTTCAAATTTAAATTAGAAAATACAAAAAAAAATTGGACTTTAATGTACTTTTTAAATTATTCCCAAAGGAATTCCAGTGTAACTACATTTTCCAAATATACGAAAAAAATAGAATTTCAAATATATAACAAAATAAGAAATTTAGTTTCAAGTCTAAATGATTTGAATTATCCTCTTAATCACATTTGTCAATCGCGCTCCACTTTTACCCCGATAACAAATTATAAACCGGATCACATTTTCCAACCACTTCCCACCCTTACGCATATACTCCCATTTTAGAAATAGTTTACTCTTACGCAGATACTCACATAAGAGAATAAGAGCATATAAAATGAAATAAATATTTATAATTTTACAAAATAGGAAATCAATATTTACAGATTCGAATCTATGAAAAATTTCGAATTTTAAATTTCAAATTTAAACTACACAAAGCCCATTTTATAAATTCTAAAAATTTGAAACTTTTTAAATTATTCACCGGATCACATTTTATAAACTTCAAATAATTGAAAAGTAACAGCCCATTTTGTTAAGATCCATAACCATACTTTTGAGAAATCGAACTTCTATGTGGTGGGTACGACAGAGTCATAAATAAGAGTAATTTAAATATATAATGACTAACCAGTTGTCAAATAATGATTTGTTTAAGTGGATGATAGAAAGTTGTTTACCAAATGTGATTTCATGGTATACATACAATCTATACACATCCCGAGGTACTTTTTTAATTTTTAGAAGCTTGCAGCATAAGCTCCTTCTAAAAAGAGGCAGCTGTCAAGTAACAATTAAAAAAAAGGTTAAAAAAGTTTGTAAATTTAGTAATCCTGGTTGGAAATGAACTAACCGTACATGAGATTTCCTAGGTAGCA
The DNA here is from genome assembly GCA_032274865.1 of Eryngium alpinum. Taxonomy (NCBI): domain Eukaryota; kingdom Viridiplantae; phylum Streptophyta; class Magnoliopsida; order Apiales; family Apiaceae; genus Eryngium; species Eryngium alpinum. Next base: position 4,226 of record JAUEJK010208799.1, read on the forward strand.
TAGCAAATTTTGGTGGTTTCCCGCTTCTTCTGTTCATCATCTCTTAAGAGTACATTTCTTCATGGAGATAAGTTTTCTATACTTCACACTCTCCCTCCTTCACTACTATGACTTCAGAGGACGGATCTGGTGAGCCCCTAATTTTGTATATTGTTTATGCTTCTATATCCGCTTTAATATCTTACTCCCATATTAGGTTTCAAACGGCGAAGGAGATCCAAGTCAAATTTCTTTTGTTTTCCCAAACATGGTGAGTACACTTGAAACGTAATGTAGTTACAGTTAAATCTCACCATATATTCAGCATCTACCTTTTATATGTGAAGTCAGTTTTTAGGACTAAATTTTGGGAGTAACTACATTATTGATTGGGTCCTTATTTTGTGAAGTAGTAGATCTACCGTATTTCCTGACCTCCTGGTTGCCAGATCAGGTTTAGGTTTTGTTACGTACTTTGTCTTCACATATACTAATCAATTATTTATATTAGGTTAAAACTAATATGTCCTAATGTATTTATTGCTGTAGATCCATTCATATTAAACCAAGTGAATACACAAACTACTTTTAAAAGTGCCTCTTCTGAAACTGCCGGTAAATCTAATAAAACCTTACACCTTTCTCATATAATTATTGTACAAATTTGTAAAACATTAATATTTCATATATTATTCAGCTATTAAAGTCTTAAATTGTAATTTTGTAGGTCATACTCAGAGTAATGATCTAAATCAATTCCATGAGCTACCAGGGAATGTTTACCAACCCAACAAAGTAATGGGAGGCATTGCGAGCAACGTTGTTCGTCCCCCGGCGAAAGTAAACGCCCACTTTCGGCACCTTAATGAAAATGTCGAAACCTCAGTTAGCACGCATACTGGTTTGTTCTCATTTCAAGAAAATGACTTAACCTCGAAACGAACACTGACTACATATATTGCTTTCATATAATATATTGTTCATGACTCTCAAAGTAAATGGCCATTTATTTGTAGGCCCTTCCCGACGTTGTAGTAATGTCTCTTCTCCATTAGCAGACATTACTAACACCCCTCATTTGAAAAATGTGAAGAATAAAAAGAAAAATATGCCCGCAGAGGTGTATTCTCTTTTGTCACAGAAGCTATTTCATGATAGCCCAGCCGGCGATGTCTTGCCGAAAACTACTGACTTCGACAATATAGGTATAATGGTTAAATAATTATTACATACATTGACTATGCATGCATTCATTGACGTTTAATATCTTGTGTGGACTATCAGATCATTCAGCCGTGGTTGGTTTTTCGGACTCCGAAATCGATTCTGATATGGAAGATGGCATATCTGATCGTGAAGATGGGACTGCTACACCGACAACTGTTGATGACTTAACTGAACATCAGAAGTGGTGTACAAAAATGATTAGTGGTAATTTAATGTTATGTCAAAATATAATTGCTATATGTACAATTGTCTTAGACATTACAGGTAGTTAATGATCATTCTATTTTTTTGTTTTGGGCAGAAGTTCCCCCTCAATATCAAAGCCTTGGTGGTCCGGGATGTGTATGTAGTAAATGTGGAGCGCAGATGTGGAAGGAAGAACGAGTTAACAAGCAAGTAACTGTTGGTGCTCCAGAATTTTCACTCTGTTGTAAAGGTGGACGTGTAATTATACCTCCTGTTAAGCCTACTCCCAAGTTCCTTCAGTCATTGTACGATGATGAGAAGAAAGGTCCTGAATTTAAGCGTTGCTTACGGTAATATAATTCAATGTTCTCATTTACCTCCATGGGTGGTAGAGTTGATGACTCAATCAACAAGGGAGGCGGTCCATACGTCTACCGTCTGAATGGACAGAACCACCACAGAATTGGATCTCTATTACCTGAACCTGGGCAGCCACCGAAGTTATGTCAGCTATATATATATGACACAGACAATGAAGTTGAAAATCGCATGCGCTGGATTAATATTAAAGACAGCCATAACGTTGATCCATCTATAGTAGAAGGGTTGTTGAAAATGTTAGATGAGTCTAACCATTTAGTTAAATGTTTTCGCATGGCACGTGATCGCTTCAAAGAAGAAGACATTGTAGAACTAAAGATTGTTTTGAAGCAGTCTCGATCAGAGAGTGGTCGTGAGACCACATGACACAATCAGATGAGGTGGCTGGTATAATTGTTGGTGATACAGATGAGACATGTGGTCATCGAGATATTGTAATTGAGAGTAAAATAGATGGTCTTAAGAGAATTTCTGACATTCACCCTCTACTTATGGCACTGCAGTATCCTTTGTTGTTCCCTTATGGGGAGGAAGGTTATCATGAGAAGATGTACTATATCGAGCAGCCTGGTGATGAATCCAAGGTTCGTAAAACTGTATCAATGAGGGAATTTTACGCACAAAGTCTGATGGTCAAGTTGGAGGAAGGTATGTTAATTATCACTGACTACTGCAACATAAAAACTGAAGACTATGCATTCTACCTGTTATGTCTCTATAAATAAATATATATACATATTCCAATATATATATATATATATATATATATATATATATGTATGTAAATGTATCTGTATAAATTTTTATCTTTTACGTAATAGGAATGACTTTGAGAAAAGGTGGTAGACTATTTCAGCAGTACACGGTTGACGCTTTCTCTGCGGTGGAGCAAAGTCGATTATGGTACGTTCGCTCTAATCAGACAGCGTTACGCAACGAGTTATATAGTCATACATGTGACTATATGAAGGAAGGAGACGGGGACCTTTCAAATATTGGGCGTAGCTATATACTACCATCTTCATTTGTTGGAGGTCGTAGATATATGCAACAGAACTTTCAGGACGGCCTGGCTGTCTGCCGCTTCATTGGTCACCCAGATTTGTTTCTAACGATGACGTGTAATCCAATGTGGGACGAAGTTTTAAGGATGATGTCTTTACTACCTGCATGCAAGCCTTCTGATTGCCCTGATATTATTACCCGTGTATTCAAGCTTAAGTTAAAACAATTATCTGATGACATTAGAAAAAAGAAATTTTTTGGAAAATGTATTGCAGGTTTGTTTCGTTATTTTAGCATATTATTACCATGCAATCTAATACAGTAATAGAAGCTTGATTTTGCTCAACCTCTGATTGTAGTTATGTATGTTGTGGAGTGGCAAAAGCGCGGCCTACCTCACGTCCATATGTTGGTCTGGCTTGACGGAGCATCTAAAAAGTACCTTAACAAGAACGTAGACCGCTTTGTGTCAGCTGAAATACCCGATGAAATTGAAGATCCAGCTGGGTATGCTGCTGTGAAAATGTTCATGATACATGGGCCATGTGGTGCTGAGCGACCCAAATCTCCATGTATGAGAAATAGAAAATGCATTCGGCATTTCCCCAAGAGGTAATATAGTCCTCTTACTGTGACTTCAATTGTACAGAGTATATCATAATGGTATCCAGCACTATCGTCCATGTTTGTGAAATGCTTACGAAAAAGACTTCAAACTCCTAACTGTTTCTGATTAATTTCATAGCATTGTGAGCATGAATTGTATATTAGAACTGTATCAATTCTATGCCTGTAATATGTATCTACAGACATGTCTTAATCATAAATCCATTGTAATTTACTAATCTCTATAGGTTATCTTCAGTAAAAAATTATGCAACACTACTTCTGTGCTTATAATTCTGACTCTTCTTGATGTACAGTAATCTGTATACCTTATATACGTGTACGTGTAAGGATGCTTTGAAATGAATGCAAGATAATGTATTGTATGTATTCTGTCAGGTATTGCTGTAGAACAACATTTGATAGTTCTGGATTTCCAGTATATATGCGTCGAAAAACAGGTAATGTTGTTCGTGTATGCAAAGCTATGCTTGACAATCAATGGGTTGTTCCATACAACCGTGAATTGCTTCTACGGTATCAGTGTCATATCAATATAGAGGTGTGTAATCAGGCCCGTTGCTTGAAGTACTTATTTAAGTACTGCTTGAAGGGTAGTGACCGAGCAACGGTTGAGATAACGTCCAAAAAAAAAATGAGGGTACTAATAAATCAGAGCAGTGTGTTGATGAAATCAACAGGTTTTTTGATGGGAGATACGTATGTGCTGCAGAAGCCTGTCATCGTCTTTTCGCATTTGACATACACCACCGTACAATTGGTGTGGAACGACTTCCTTTCCATCTTGAGGGTAAGAAATCTGTGACTTATAATAGGAATGAAAAGATAAAGAAAGTGGTTGAGAAAAATAAAAATAGGCGCTCTAAATTGGAGGCATTCTTTTATCTTTGCCAGAAAGACAAGAACGCTCGAAAGTACACATATGATCAGATACCTCAGTTTTACAAATGGAATAGAAAACTGACCGAATGGAAATTGAGGGAACGTGATGTGCTACATATTGGGCGGTTATCATATACACATCACAGTACTGGTGAGATATGGTACTTGCGCCTACTCCTCTCTAAGATTCGAGGGCCAACATCATTCCGAAAGCTACGCACTGTGAAGGGACAACTATACTCATCATATCAGGATGCTTGCAGGGCTCTTGGACTACTGGATGATGACAGAGAGTGGGACGAATGTCTGTTGGAATGTAGCAAATATGGACTACCACCCCAGATACGACAGCTCTTTGTTCAAATCATCTGTAATAATAGGGTTTCTGATTTGAACCAACTGTGGGTCAACCATTGGCATAGTATGAGTGAAGATATTATGCTAATACAGCGAAAAAGAACTGGAAATAGTCAATTACAGATAACCGATAAGGACCTCCAGTACTATACCCTTGCAGGTTATTAGTTTCCTCTTTCTACATGTTATATTTTGCTATGCATAAACTGACTATCATATTAGTTTCAAACAAATATTGTATCCTATAGTTCACTAACTCTACTTATGCATTTATGTTTATCCAATTGTACTCACATACAAATCTTTTAAAAGGCGTACTTTTATTTTGCCATTTTCTAATTTTGCCTCTTTCCACATAGAGGTCGATAAAATCCTGTGTGGCCTTGGAAGATCGATTACTGATTTTATGCAGTTACCTCAGCCACCCAATGAATTTCTCAATCGTTCAACGCAGAATCTGGTAGAGGAGGAGACATCATACGACAAGAATGAATTACTTATGGAGCACACGGGGCTGTTGTCCAACTTGAATGATGAGCAAAGAAGTGTATATAATGATGTGCTTACTGCTGTCCGTAACGGTAGAGGAGGTGTTTTTTTTGTGTACGGTAGTGGTGGATGTGGTAAAACCTACCTTTGGAGGACATTAATTTCAAGGCTACGTTCTGAAGGTAAGATTGTTTTACCAGTTGCGTCTTCCGGAATAGCTGCTACGTTACTCCCAAATGCCAGAACTGCTCATAGTCGGTTTAAAATCCCTATTTTGGTTGATGAGCTTTCAACCTGCTCCATTGCTCACAAATCTGATATTGCTGAATTACTAAAGAAAACAGATCTGATTATCTGGGATGAGGCACCGATGCAACATCGTTATGCCTTCGAAAGTGTTGATCGAACCTTACGTGATATCATGAAGTCTGTTTGTCCACAACGTTCAGAGATGCCATTTGGTGGCATTCCTATACTTTTCGGCGGAGATTTTCGGCAGATCCTCCCAGTAATCAATAGAGGCTCGAGAAGCGACATTGTCGCTGCATGCCTAACACGTTCTCGGATCTGGGATAGGTGTAACTTGCATGTGTTTAATCAAAATATGCGCTTGAATCCTGGCGTAACTAAGGAGGAGATTACAGCTGTTACAGATTTTGGTCGTTGGGTATTGGATATTGGTGACGGAAATTGGAAACATTATTCAGGCAACACTGAATGTAGTAAAGATGAAGAGATTGTTATTCCTCCACAATACTGCATTTTGGACAATGTTGATCCTGTCAACAGTCTGATAGAAACAATTTTCCCTCAGTTCACAGAAAAATATAAGGATACAGCTTACCTAAGCCAACGCGCAATACTCACTCCCACAAATGAGACGGTAAGCCAGCTGAACGACCTAATTATTGATATGATACCTGGTGAAACTCATACTTACTTAAGTGCAGATAAAGCAGAGTTCTTAGGCGGACATGATAATGAAATTGATACGAGTTATCCTGTTGAGATTCTTAATTCATTAACCATACCTGGATTACCTGTGCATGAGTTGAAACTAAAGCCTGGTGTTTTGGTCATGTTAATGCGTAACTTAAATCAAACTTTAGGCCTTTGTAACGGCACACGTTTGATTGTCAGAAGATGTATGAAGAAAACAATTCTATGTGAAGTTGTTTGTGGTCCTCATGTAGGTGCTCTACACTTTATCCCTAAAATGGAGTTGTCACCCTCAGATTCAGCACTTCCATTTATACTAATTCGTAGACAGTTTCCATTACAACTCTGTTATGCTATGACGATTAACAAATCTCAAGGTCAATCTTTACAAGTTGTTGGCATTTACCTGCCTGACCCTGTATTCTGTCATGGGCAGTTGTATATGGCTCTTAGTCGTGTTACTACTCCTCGGGGACTATATCTTCTAATTCTTAATAACAAAGGTAAGCCGACCAATGTGACTGACAACATTGTCTACGATGAGGTATTTTACAACCTTCCAATGGCTATGCAGTCGTTGGCCACATTTTAATTGTAAGCGTTAAAGGGTACTGTTCTAATTACAAAGACATATTTCTATTTTGGTAATTCTGATTGTATTTGGTTGGACCTTATGTATTTTCAGAAGTATAAATCCTGTAAATTGTACTGGTTTGCTTACAGTGTCAATCTTTGCAACTTAGTACTCAGAACTTACTGTTACTTTAGCCATTAACATATTTTAGCTAATTTGAACATTCTGTGTTTTAAATTTTATAAACAATCTACAGTTACTTTATACACCTAATAAATAGAACCATTTAGACAATAAACATAGAACATATAGTAACAAGCAGAGCCTAAATTACTGAAACTTGAGAAGAGTTTGCATAAAATATTTGTTAAGAGTCCTATACATCAGTAAATAAAAACTTCATTACCGAACATAGGCTCCCAATATGGGACTATTCCAATAAATCAATCAAGTCATGTCTTACTGGCTACACTACATTATCAGGGTCCAAGTGATTGTGCACCACCTAACAAACAAACTAAGACATGCTCACATTGAAACCATGTTCGGTGTAGACAACAACATTGAACTTGGACTTAGTCACTCTGGAAAAAAAAATACATATCCAGATTAGCATCAGTCCCCAAGTCTTTCAGTCCCACAATTCTTTTACTTGCATTAACGAACATATCATCATACATAAAGCCAAAAGGTCCAACTACAACCAATTTCAATGCAAAATCATTCTCATACTTTGACCAGAAGACCGACGGTACCACCTGTGGAGTACAAGAAATTCTGATGAACAGTATGATAGATTATCAGTAATCAAACTGAAAGGAGTTAACTAAAAATACTAACTAAACAGCTCTCCTTTCAATGAGTTTACCAAGCAAAATCTTTAAAAATTGATACATCAAAGAAATGGTCTTTCCCATAAGAACAGAACACAATCATGTCAGTAATACCAATCCCAACAGAGAAAGCAAAAAATTTCCAACCTCCTAATACGTTTACAAGCCCCATGTATTTAATTACTGTTGTATTTGATGAACAGAAGTAATTGCAAATGTTAATTTCTTATTTTCTTAACGTTCCACCATCTATGTAGCTAAGTTGGTTGAGGTAAATCATGTAAATAACACATTAATTGTTTTTTAATATAACCCCACTTTTAATTAATTTTTTAGTAAGTTTTTTAATTAGGTTATAATTATTATTAAGAAAAGAGGCGGTTTTCCTAATTACAGATTACAAAATTACAATTAAAAATTCATATTTTTAAAGCGCAGAACATTTGACTTCTTTCAGAAAAGATGATTTTAGGAAAATTTAGTTATATTTTGTAGATTGTTTCCTACATAGGCAGGATTTGTCCAATATACTATTACTCTATCATGCTAATTTATCTAAATTATATAATTTAACACTAAAGTGTATTTAATATTAAATTATAATAGATACTTAATTTGAACATATATTTTAATTTTAATAAATATTAACACACTGCCTCCTCTGAAATAAGCCTGCAAGAGTATTAATTACAGGCAAATATATGTAGAGTTCCTATACATGTTTACTGTGAAACTAATTTTGTGTAGCCCAAGAAAATATAGGCGATGTGCTTCACCTACACTAAGTATTAAAAGTTATGAATTGACAACTCAAGAAGCACAAAGTAAACGTCTCATTCAATGGTATACTTTAAATTTATAAATATGTCTAAGGTACATATATAGTACAAATAATAATGGACAAAATCTTTTATAAATCTACTAACAACTGCAACTGCAAACACTGTGAAAATTAAAATGACGGCTTCTATGGAAATATTTATGTTATATTAAATTACTACGAAGCAGACCATAAATAAATTTCAAAAGCAGAATCAAACTAAATTTTTAAAAAAATATCTTCCACAACAAAATGGTACTCAGTTTGTGCGATTCACTCTCCGATCTCCAATCTCACACCCGGAAGTGGAAGATCAAAGTTAGAATCTTAGCTGCCTGGAGGGGAAAACCAGTTAGTGAAACAGAACCCGGTGGTCTGCATCTTCTTCTAATTGATGATGGGGTAATTCGGAACTCATTCCATTTATTAACATTCAAATATATATATATATATATATATATATAGATGTATATATATGTAGAAGGATATCATCTTAAATACTCTCTTCATTAATGTAGTTCAATATCTTCTTTGTAGAATACTAGGATTCATGCCTTTATTAATCCAGCTATTTGTAAGACTCTGACAGTGGACGTAGTTGAGGGTAACATTTATATTATCAAAAATTTCATCGTGAATAAATCAACTAACACTCAGAGTCCAGAAATTGTGAGGAACCCGAACCATATTTTCTTTGAAGACGACACCACCTTAACATTTGTGGAAGATAATGACAAAACTATCCCTAAGCTGCACTTTGACATCTTCCCATACAGTGCAGTTGAAGGATTAGCGAATGATAAGTCCTATTTAGTTGGTAAGATTACAGTTCAAGCATCTTCAACGTAAAAAAATAACAATCCATTATAAATAACAATCCATCCTAATAATATGTTATAAATAAACAGATTTGCTTGGAGTGGTGGAAAATATTGTAGCTGCACAGCAGTACAGTGGGACGAAATTGTTAGTAACGTTCTTCATAAACGACGGACGGTAGTAAATGTTAACTATAACCTATGATATTACTTGAAATTTAATTCCCACATTTGATATATGATAATGTGATAAAACTTTACTTTGATTATAAAATGCAGAGAAAGTATTAAGGTGAAATTGTGGAATGAACTTTCAGAAGAGTTCACAACAGCTATGAAAAGTGCTATCGTACAACCGGTGGTAATAGTCATCGCATGTGCTAAACCAAATATTTGGCAAGGTAATATATGTATTTATGATTTTCAATTTATGCGCATTGTAATAATACTTATAAACACATCTAATGCAGGAGAGGTATCTGTTAGCAACACCTCAGCAACAAGAATTTATATTAACTCTGACCATCCAAATGTGACTGAATTTCGAGCAAGGTAATACTTCCAATAGGAAGAAAATTCTACATGAAATAAAAAGAATATAATTTTTTATTTAAATGATGATGTTCACTGTATTGGACTCTTGACATATAATTACCTAACAACATGGGTACCAGCTTCAAACAACTACCTCACATTGAAGATGATGTACCTAACATTAAAAATGAAATTAAAATTATTGAGCTACAGAGGTTTTTCCAGCAGAAGTCAAATGTAAGTTTCTCCCAAATAAATATGTAACGCAAATATCCTCTCGACCTATAAATAATAACAATTACAAATTACTGCAGGAACAAGCAACATGCATACTAACAATTCACAGTTTAGACACAACAAGGAAGTGGTACATTTCAGTTTGTAGGAGATGCCATGTGGAAGTGCGTAAAAAGGAAGGAGATTATGAGTGCCCAAAATGTCTACGCATCATTGTCTGTGCGGACAAAATGTACTAAATACATTTAAAAAGGGATACTAAATACATAATGTTACTTTTAATAAACTTATGGACAATAACAGTGATGTTTTACATACCAGGTTTAGGATTTTCTGCTGCGCAAAAGATGAAACTGGAGAAATTACGTTGCTGCTTCAAGATGATGAAGTTAGAAAAATTGTGGGGAAGAGAGTTTTCCAAATCGACATGGATACCGACTCTGACGACGAAACGGAGGAGAACACGGTAAGCAACTCCATACCTGAAAAATGTCAGTTATAAAAAAGTCAAATTTACAGAAACTGAATAACATTTCTGTAGGACGAAAACCCTATACAATTTCCAGTGGAGATCAGCAGTATTCAGTACAAGCGGTTTGAAATTACTCTCAAGCCATACGAAATTCATGGAAGTCAGAAGTGTACAATGTACACGGCAACACACATTGTCCAAACAATTCAGTCAGCAAAAAATAAACCTATCATTCACCACCAACATGTGAAAATTGATAACGTCATTAGCAGCGTAAGATACCTGTCATAATTGTAACAGTATTTACTATAACTGTTTATTTATATGGCTCAACACATTTTGTACAAACACTATATCTGCTATGCAGGAGAGTGGTCCTATCGTTGGGAGTGAGAGCACACCCGTTATTCTGAAAAAATGTACCCCAGGTTCAAGGTCATCATCCACTAAAAGTCGAGTACGAAAGAAGCAGGAGGTCATTCCAATAGACATGGATGAGAATGTGCCTCTGACTCAGTTAAAGGTTCCAAAGAAGGAACGCGTACGTTGACGAACTCCTATTTATATATTTTGTTTCAAGATAACACTCTACTTCAACAGACAGTTAATTAAGCCCTGGGATATCTACGTTTGTCTTACTGAAGTTTGTTAATCTAAATTGTCTACCTATTTCTGAATTCGAAAGACAAGTTTGGTACACTAATCTGATGTGTCAAAACGCTGCCTAAATTTACCATGCAACTAATCAGATTCGAAACATTCTATTCCTCAAATTGTTGCAGGTACGGTGGGTGACAAAAACAGTTGTTGCTACCACTTACAAATATGCATCGGACAGCTGCGTTCCTCTACTATCCCTATTTCGTTTAAGTAATTTGTTTACCTCACATATTGAACCGGAGGTGATTGCTTCTACACAAAACTTTTTATAATGGTTTACACACAATAACAAATATATGAACAAATGCACTGAATTATAAAATATGAAAATGCAGAAGAAAGTAAAAGCCGTTGGAAAGATTGTTCAGGTCGACACAACCGAGAGATGGTTCTCTTACATGTGTGCAAACTGTTTGGGCGAAACAAAATATACGCATGGCTATCGGACATGTGAAACATGCAATATAACATGTCAAGAAATTATCCCGCGGTATGATAGTTTATAAAGCAATATAACTATTGCAGCAACAAATTTACAAAAAAAAAAAAAATACATATTTCAGGTTTCAAGTTTATATTTTCATAGAAGACATATAGTACACATTGGGAGTGATAGTACAACATAATGTTGTAACCAAGCTTTGTCATGAGCCAGTCGATCACCTATTGAAGCAACATGTGAGGGAATACCATTACATATAATTTCACTTATGTCTTTATTGTGAATGGTTAGTAACGTATAACAAATGCAACATGCAGGACTTGGAGGAACAATCTTTTCCACAACAGCTAATTGAAATGGAAGGTCAAGAAAAACTTTTCATCATCGTCGCAAAAGAAGAAAATTTAGAAGGAACAAGTCCCTACTGGCACTGTTTTGATTGTGAAGACATACTATAAAATGGACTACAGAACAAGTACCACAAGTGATGCTATTTGGTGTACCTTTACCTTATGTAATATGTATTAATCCACAAAAAAAAATAACCACCAATACATATTCTGAGGTATGAACCAAAAGTGAACAGAAAATATAATCTGGTTAACTAAAAAGTAGAGTCATTGGAATTAAATAGTTAGAAAAGCAAAGTAGATCAGAAGTGGTTGTTCTTTGGGATATTAATTCAGTGCTCATTAAGTACACAACAACAACCGAAGAAGAAGGTCACTCATTCATTTAATAGTATTTAATATAGTGCAAAGGTTGTTTATATACCCATCAGATCACTAAGGATATTCAATACAACCATCCAAAACTCTACATTAACAGATACTATCATGAACACAGAAAACTACCACCACATAGCTGATCTGGAGACGGGAAAATACAAATGGAACATTAAGGTAAGAGTTCTAAGAAACTGGCCAATTGGAAGTGCATTGCCAACAGATGATAACGTAGTTGGGTTCAATTTACTCCTACTTGACGATAGGGTAAGTATACTTTCTAATAATATGATATTACTTTACAGAAAGTTGAGCTTCACCATTGTCTCTATGTTGGTTCCTTGGATCTATAGGGCTTTGTGTTTAATATGTTTGATTATTAAGATTACAATAAGAAGAATACCTG
>JAUEJK010208800.1:0-10491 GCA_032274865.1 Eryngium alpinum
GGTAAGGGACCAGGACGTAGACCATTAGGGCTTAGGGTCGAACCTGGCTAAAATTCTCATTGTGTTATTTACTTTACCGCACTGCATTTAATTACTGTTGCATTGAATATATTCTGCTGCATTCTGATATTGATCATGGTAAAGTATACTGCATACACATTTTGAGGATAACACTGGAATTAGTTAAAGACTGATATTTGGAAAATAGCCTGCTGTTTTACATACAGTCTGTTGTATTTGGTAAACATTTAAAATTGGTCATCATTATTAGAAACACCTATTCACCCCCCTCTAGGTGCACTTTCATTAATACGTGGTTTGTTATAACAGAAAATATGATATATTTATATATACAATTTTTTTTTAAAAATCAAACTTTAAATGTATATTTTTTTTAAAAATTCTAATTTTAAAACAAATTATGTATATATATATATATATATATATATATTAAAAATCTAATTTTTCAAACAAAATTTAAATATATATTTTTTAAAGTTTTTTTCTATTTTTTAAAAAAATTGATTAAATATATATAATTTTTAAATATAATATATTTTAAAATTTATTTTACTATTAAAAATTTTAAATATATATATATATATATACCTTTTTCAAAAAAATTCTAATTTTTCAAACAAACTTTAAATATAGAATTTTCTATTTTTTAAAATAAATTTTAAATATATAATTATTTAAAAAAAATCTAATTTTTTAATAAATATTATTAAATATATATAATTTTTAAATATAGTATATTTTCAATTTTATTTTATTTACTATTAAAAATATTGGTCAAGCCCATCTAACTGTGGTGAACTCATTGAATTGAGCATATTGATCCATTGAAGTGAGCCCACTGAATTGAATATATTGATCCATTTTAAAATATATTTTTTTTAGTCCATGACACATAAGTTACTAAATTATGTAGATTTAAGAACTAAATTATACTACTTAAATAAAAATAAGCAAAAAAATTCAATTTTTGTACAAAATTTTTTGTTATTTATATTTAATAAGATAGTTTCTGCAAGAGCGCTTTGTAATTAATAGTAATTGAAAAGCGAGTAAATTATATGTACACAATGAATGACATGTCAACTTATTTAATACTAATGGGGCCTACCACTTACTCCCATATACAGATATACTCCTGTATGCATTTAAACTTCAAACTTTAAAAGTTTTTTTTTATAAAGGCAGAGTTTTATTAAGATAACATGAAACCCCTGAATAAATAGGATTACAAACCGATCATACACATCAGTCATTACATCTATTGCCATTCACTAAAACATTTTCAGACCAAATACTTGATTCTACTCTCCCATTATGTCCTCAGCAATCAGGTCAGCTAACCCTTCAAAGGTATTGTCCTTTAGACAGTTGGCATCAAAGAACATCATCTCTTTGCTTCCATTCATTCCCCAATCTGCTAGAAGAGTTGCTGGACTATTGGCCTCCAAACTGCAGAGAGAAATATTGACCTCCTGAAGCCCATTGATCAGACTCAGGATTTTCTGGACAAGCACTTGTGCCGCTTGATCATCACACTTTGTTGGCTGCTCCAGAGCCGTGATAGTATCGACGTCCGAGGAATGGACCTGGAGCTTAAAAGACCAATTTTTCATCACACCTTCCAACTGGGTGGCTACTTGGATACTTCTTTTTTCGTCCCTTATAATGCCAGCGATGCCGTTTGTGTTGTCCATATTTACCTTCGGAAGCAACCAAGCTGGTATCGACAGCCCTTTGACGTTGAGCTTTAGAACTCCAGAGGGGGATTTGCGCCAAGCCAGATCATTTACTACTTGTTTGGCATCCATAGCTATCAGAAACAGAAGACAGAGGTGGAAGAAATATGGTTTCTGAGGCATAGGAAAAGTGGTTCACCAATCTATATGACTCACCAATATATATAATGGAAGGGGCTGAGATATTTTCCAAAGATGGCAGTTGGGGTTTTTTGAGATTCCCTCCGATATAAATGCAACATTTAGTACCTCTTACACACCCTCAATGAGTTTAACTCCCCACTAGCAACCTTCCTTCTAGATCCATCCATGGGCTGGACTTTCTCTAAGTAACCCTTGTTGAGCCAGGTCATGGGCCTTTGAATTGAAGCCACTTTTCAAGAAATGAAAAGAGCCCTCATGGGCCTTCAGAAATTTTTTTACCACACTTGTATAATTAGAATCCATCCATTTAAACAGCCCACATTTTTTATTTGACCATGTAATAACCCTCTTTGCGTCGGAGAAGCAATATATTCTTTTCTTTCCCATATTTTTTTTGCATGTTCCTTGTAGAACAAAAATCAAAGCTTTCATTTCGACCTCAAGCTCAGATATTGCGTCCATTGGAATAGAGAAGATAAACACTACCTCCTTGCTTTCGTTCTCAATAAACCCTCCTATTGAAGCCTTCACCTTTGCATTCGATGGATTCCAGGCCCCATCTATGAAAACTTTCCACCCGCTTCTGTTATTCATGATTCCTCGCATGAGGTTTAATTCCAGTTGGTCCTCCTTATCACAGTAAGAACTTGGATTTGCCTTCCATGTTTCTAGCTCGCTGGAATTTACTAAGCCTGATGCTTTCGTCCATTCCATTGCTCGGATTGACAGTAGGGCTTCAAAGTCTTTTTTTTGCATCATTTTTCCCGTGAATACGAATTCATTCCTTGCTAGCCATATAGTCCACAGAGCCGCAACTAAGCAAATTTTCCAACTCTTTCCTTTTCGTTTCTTGTTGTTGGAAGCCATCCAAGACCATGGCAAACTGGTTCGGGAAGACCATTTCAGTATGTTGTTTTGCCACCATGACCCCAGAAGGTTTCTCATCCAGGTTGCCATTTCGCATTCAAAGAAGACATGTTTCGTATCCTCTTCTGGTTTGTTGTATCAAGCGCAAAGAGGCCCTTGCTCAATGAAAATTCCTCTTGAAGTTAAGAGTTTGTTGGTTGGAAGGATACCGTTGCCCATTTTCCAGAGGAAAATCCTAATTTTTGGTAAACAGCTAAAACCCCAGATTGCATTCCATTTGGGATTTCTTACCCCCTCTTCCATTCGCGAATACAGGTCTTTCGGCACCAGTACATTATTAGTATGTTTCCAAACTAACAGGTCCCCATTTTCTTTCAGTGTTATTTGCTCAACAGTTAGATGTAACCTTCTAACCTCATCCTCTTCAGAAGGTCTTAGTGTTTGTCTCCACATCGAAGTATCTGACATGAGTCGTCCTCTATTCTCCAACATCCATTTCAAGTTGACATCTCTAAAAGTGGATATTGCATAAAGTTTCTTAAATGTTACTGCAGGTGGCCCCAGATTGTTCCACTTATCGACCCAAAAACAGATATCTTCTCCGCTTCCAATTATCCATTGAAAATTGTCCTGTGTAATCCATTTCAATATAGCAGGCTTCTTTGTTAACCCTATAATGCTTTTTAGCGTTTGAGAGTAGGATTTATTTTCCGGCCATTTTTCCACACTATTCTCTAGTTTTCCATTATAGAGATCATTTAAGGTTCTTCTCCATTTACTATATCTTCCACTGTTCCATTTATAGAACCACTTTGCTAGCAGTGATTCATTTCTCTTTGCCAACACACCTAGTCCTAGGCCTCCAGACACTTTTGAGCTACATATTCTTTTCCATGCTATCGAGTGCCATTTCCTTTGGTTCTGTTCGTGGCCCCAAAGAAAATTCCTTCTGATTTTGTCCAGCTCGTTGATGACCGCCTTCAGGATTTTAGCTAGGTTCATCCAGTAGATTGGGAGGCTGTTTAGGGTGGCTTTAATAAGGATCACTCTTCCCGCTTTTGATAAGTTTTTGCAGTTCCATTTGTTTAGCACCATCTTGAATCTGTCGACAAGAGGGGACTGGGCAGCTTTTTATGTGAGATTTGATCCAACTTTGAAACCCAAATACGAGAAAGGGACTGTGCCTTGATTGCATGATATTATGCTTTTCCAGTCACTTATCTCCTCGATTGAAGCCCCAAAAGTATACAACGAACTTTTATCGAAGTTGATTTTCAGACCTGATGTGTATTGAAAACATTCCAACGTTTTCCTTATGCCGATGATGGTCTCCTTCTTTGCTTCTAGAAATAAGATTGTGTCATCCGCAAATTGGAGGTGCGATAGAGTTTCTGCATTATGCCCTAAGGAAAGGCCTTCGAATATGCCCTCGCTTTCTGCTATTTTTAGGAAACGACTGAAAACTTCCCCAACTAAGTTAAAGAGTAATTGTGATAATGGGTCGCCTTGGCGGAGACCTCGCGATGGGGCAAATTCTTTTATTGGTGATCCATTCACCAAGATTGATATTCGTGAAGAGCTTAGGCATTCCCGGATCCACATAATCCATTATCGACCAAAATTCATTTTTTCCATTGTATTGAGTAGGAAATTCCAATTTACCGAGTCAAACGCCTTTTGGAAGTCTAGCTTTAGGATGATTCCTTTCTTTCTTCCCTTTTTAAGCCAGTGCACCACTTCATTCGTGATTAGAATATTATCTGCTATGTTTCGGTCTTGAATGAACGCCGACTGCTCCTCTGAGATTAAATCATGTAGTACTGCTTTCAACCTATTTGCCAACACTTTCGCAAGCACCTTATAGACTGAATTCAGTAGACTGATTGGCCGGAAATCTCCTATCTTTTTTGCATTTGTCTTTTTAGGGATAAGCGTTACGAATGAGGAATTTAGGCCATTTGGGAATTTGTGACCTTCGAAGAAAGATTTAAAAAGATGCAGAATTGAAGGCTTCAGATAAGTCCGGCACTTGCAGATTATATTAAAATTCAAGCCATCAGGCCCAGGGGATTTCGAAGGTTCACAGTCAAGCATCGCTTGATTAATTTCCAGCCAGCTGAATTCCGACTCCAGCTCCATTTTCTGCTGGTTACTGATCTGAGGCATTTTCATATTCCCTAAATTGAAAAGAATTTGTTCACTGCCCTCAGAGAAGAAAGATTTAAAGTGGTCGAACGTGAAATCTTTTATTCTATCCGGATTCGAAACACTTATACCCTTGTGTTCCAGTTCTTCAATGTTATTTCTCATTTGTCTTTTTTTTACCATTGCATGAAAAAACTTGGTGTTTTGGTCTCCGTCTGCTAGCCACTTTATTTTGGCTTTTTGTTTCCATGACTCATCTCTTTCTACATAAGGGCTTTCAACTGTTCTCTGAGGGATTTTAAATCATCCAACTGGCCCACCTTCTTTGCATTGTCAGCCTTTTGCTCCATCGCCGAGATTCGTTCTTTAAAGTTTCATTTACTCTGTTTGTGCCACTGCGACATCAAATTCCTCAGGTCCTTAAACGTCTCTGTGAAGTTGATGTTATCTCCCGATCTTGTTTTACTATCCCAGAATCGCAGGAAGGTGTTTTCTCCTTCCTCGTCTTTCAACCAATGGTCGAATATCTTAGTTGGTTTGGCTCCCCAATTTAGATGATCGTTCGTTAGCATGAATGGTCTATGATCTGAGTGTTTTCACGGTAGGCTTTTCACAGACCACTCCTTATTTTCCCACCATAATAGATTTGTCAGGGCTCTATCCAGTAAACTTTTCTTGCCATCGCTTTCAAACCAGGAGAAGATTTCACACCCATCGTGTATATCCAGCAAACCCAGGTCATCAATAAACGAATTAAACAACACATAATCCTTCGTCAGGTATACACAATTTGCCCTTTCAGCCGAGCTTCGAACCATATTCCAGTCCCCAACTAGGACTAGAGGCATTTCCTCCCAATGCTTTATATCCTCCATTAAGGAAGTTAGGAAACTAACCTTTTCCTTTCTATCAATAGGCCCGTAGACATTATAGCATACGAAAGATCCGTTGCCTTGCACCATTTGGAATTTGACCCTTATCCAGTTAACTTCAGTTTTAACATCTGCTGCAGTTACAGTTCCCAATTGCCATGTAATTAGTAATCCCCCAGAAGCCCCACTAGAGTCTGATTGAGCCCATCCGTTCGCCCTATTTGACCATAGCTTATTGTTTTTAGCTGAACACCATGACTTCTTCTTTGTTTCTTGGAGACAAACTATGCCTGGATTAAGTCTTTGGATTGACTCAACGACATTGTTAAAATTTGTACACTTTCCCAAACCTCTGACGTTCCATGAGAAGACTCTGAGCATTAAGACCTTCTTCCTTATTTTTTGCTTAAAATTAAGCTCTGACTAGACGATCAGAGTGTCAATTTTGGTGCTATCAACAAACTCCAGCCCCAGTTTGTCTCCCACTGTGATCATTCCTTGGAAATCATCCTCAAAGTCCAATAGTATTTTGTTTGCTTTTCTCCTCGCTCGACCTGTCCCTTTTTTCCTGCCCAAGTCAAAAGGGTTTTTATTTATGCCTTTATGCTTTCTTGGTCTGCCCCTTCTGGATTTGATTCTTGAACTGATTAACAGATTGCACAGCTCCGCTTCTATGTCTTCCGAGAGTGCTATCCAATGTTCCTTCGAGATTTGGCTTTGTGCAAGTTTGTCCGTTAATTCCAGCCATTGAGCCTTCTTCTCCTGTATTTGCTTTTAAAAGGACAAATTGTCTTTGCGGCGGCTTTCAGGTGTTTTGCATTCATCCCTCATTGGTTCCTTACCATTTGAGTTACCTTCGTCCTGCTTTGAATGTAGATCTGTTTCTGGGACTACCGTGTCTTCCTGTGCATCGATTAAGTAACCACCTTGGGGTTTGAAATGATTTGATCTCTCCTCCCAACTCTCCTGAGAGGCCTGCTCATCGCCTGGATTTGCCCTGACTTCCACTATTTCCGTTTTCATAATTTCATCTAAGGATATTAGACAATCTTCACCATCTTCCAATGAGCATATATAGTCAACTTTTATTGGCCATTTCAAGGTTGTTGCAATTTTGCATCTGATTGCGCCAATGCAGCTATATGACATACGATCCAAGTTGTGATCCATTACTCTGCCCACATGCTTTAGCACTGCATTCAAATTGTCATTACAGTAAAAGCCAATCGGTAATCCTCTGCATTCAATTTGGCACACCCTATCTGTGATGATATCATGTGGATCTACCCGTCTTATGCCTGAGAACCATCTTGATAGGATTTCCCAATTCCCGATTTCCATCTCTGATATTGCTTCCTCATCCACGAAATCTATTAACCATCTACCATCCTCCAGAGGGTGAATTTCTATCTCCTCCCTGATTTCCTTCTTCAACTCTTCTCTTATATTTCCTAGTTCTATAATTGGGGTTCCTATTATTGTGCCTTTCAGGAATTTTCCTAAGCCCTCATTCTTTTTTAGAATTACACCCACATTGTTGACCCTCGATCTCCCCTCTCTTGGTTCCCCCATACACTCTGATTGTGTCAACTTCACTGTCTCTACATTTCGAGCTCCATCCGTATCTCCAAGTTCATTTATGTTTTTTGCATAGTCAATATGCTTCTCATATACATTAGTGTCTTGCCCTACCACTTTTTTACCCAGTCGTTCCTTACTACTTCTTGCTCAATAAGCCACAAGTGGCTTACCAAAAAGTCTTCTACCATTTAGTATTCTCACTACTTGTTCTAGCTCATCTTCATGTTTGAGAATAACAAAATCAAATCTCTCATTTCTTATGTTCTTTTTTATAGGCAAAATGATATCTTTTATAGTTGCTACTTTGTTTATCATCATCCAAATATCCCCAATTCGAATTGCCTCATGAATATTGTTTAGAAAAATCAAGAATACCTGTTTTCGATGGTCTATCCTCATGCGCCTAACATCGGTCCACCCCTTTGATTCATTTCCTTCCATTCTTTCCTGGCTAGATGTAGTTTCTATTGATGTCTCCTTTACATTGCCCCCCAATACCACTTCTTTGTAGGTTTTACTATTTGAACATCTCCCCCGATCTGTTTTTCTTTGCCCGAGTACTGAGCTCCTCCGTTACCATATGGCAAGTTCGACAGATGGATCTGGTGGTCGCCCGCTCGTCCGCCTTCGCCGCCGCTCCTCATCAAGAACTTTTTTAAGTTAAAACTTCTTTTCTTGGCATTTATTTATAGATATTATAAAATAAAAAAATATACTTTTAGAGTTTTAGGTGAAGAGGATAAATAATTTTTATAAAAGTATAAATTAATTTTTATTTTAAAAATAAATTTATAATTCTAAAAATATTTTAATTTAAAAATGTTTTAATTTATCCATTCTGGTTCATGTAAAAATATAAATCTAAAATATAAATTATTATTATAATTTTATATTAATTGGTAAAAATTTTAAAATAAGAAATATTGAGATAATTATTATTAATTAAAATATTTTATAAAAATAAACCTTTTCTCAGAAGTAGCTGCATTTTATTTGAAAATAAAAAGGAATATAAGATGAAAGTACCAACATAAACAAGAATTAAAAGGAATAAAATTTTCTCCATCGGCCACTAAATTAAATTATAAAGTAACTAAAAGTATAAAAACACTTTAAACAAAATATATAGACCAGAAACAAACTCCCAAAATAAAAATATCAGAGAAAACATAGAAGACTCTCTTATCCTCTTCTTTTTGATAAAATCATTTCAAAAATTTTATATTTTCAATATAATATATATTTTCTAACAAAATTGGAACGATTTATATAATTTAATTATATAAAAAATAATTTAAATATACCTATGATATTTATCGTTTTAAGTTTTAATAAACACAAAAATTATATAACTTTGTAAAAGCTACAAATAATTGATAAAAATTAGAGTAAATAAATTAAATAACATTAAATTTAAGAATTATTATTAATTAGAAAATAGAGAACAAATAAAATGTGTTGTACTTATATAATAAATTGAAATAATAAAAAAATGAAGTTTTAGAAATTGATGTTTAAAAAGATAAGGAGTAAGTGGTAGACCTCACTAGTATTAAATGGATTGTTATATCACTCGTTCTATATATAATTCTGTAAAATTTTATGTGTACATAGAATTACTCTTAAAAAGCATCTGTTTTATATGAATCTGTAGTCAATTTACTGTAGCCAATTTAACACAAAACATGCGATGGACTTTGAACCTGCTAATTTCTTCCAAGTAGTTAAATAATTGTATATAAACATTGCAGTGTAGTTTATATATTATCAACTTTTAAAATGATATAATTTATTATTCTTAACTAAAAAATTATTAAACACTCATAATTTTGTCCTAGTTACTATGTTAAAATTGATATGAACTAGAAAATCAGTTATATAATACTTACGCAAATCATGAATAATGTCACACACAAGCGATTCCTATAAAACTAGATGTCATCCACGTTTAACTTCTTCGTGAAACCGATCATTATCATTGATTTAGTATGCGAATTTCTTATAATTTAAGCTTATAGTGTATAATATTCATCAACTTCTTTCAATTCTTAATTTCTTTTTCTTGGTTGTGTTCTCTAAAATATAAGGTGTAATATTACTAAACACAAAGTTATTACGCCAGCTCTAAATTTTTAATTATTTTTTTAAAAAAAAGATTATGACATAGAAGGTTCACCAAATAACGGAAAAAGTCATTCATATCATTTCCTAACTTTAAAATCAGTCGCTCAACAAAATTTATTTAATAAAAACAAAGTTAAGAGAAAGAATTTACTAGATTAAACCAGGATTATTTAGCATAATAATGATCTCTAAAATTATGTAAAAAATCTTGTCGTCAAATAGCACATACGCAATAGTTATCATTACTCACATAATAATATGTCTTCGTAACCTCTTGACAAATAGATTTTGATTCACAAGAACTAACCAAAAAGTTCTAACCCTCTTGGGACCATTTTAGATCATATATACTTTCAAATAACCTTATTTATATCATTGTCTTGATTATCCAATAGACAATAGTAGATTTTGTTATAAAAGCATCACATGAGGAATGACCTCAATAAATTTAATCTATCTCACTAGTTTCATTTGGAGGCATATCACTGCAGCAACTTTTATAACATGCGCAGGGCCGTCAAATGATTTTTAGGTGTCCTGTGCGAAATAAAAAATGAGACTCCTAAAAATAATAAATAATTTTTTTAATATATAATTTTTTTTCAAACAATAGTATCTCAAAAAATTATAAAAAAAATACTACACAAAATATATATATATATAATTCATAAATAATTATTTTATATATTTTTTATAAATTATATATGTGGAATCAAATAATTTGATATATATATATATATGTGTGTGTGTGTGAAATCAAAATAGAGATAAAATAAGAAACTTTAGGTTTTGAATTTAGAAAATAGAAAAAGTATGTTAGCTTTTACGAGATGAAACAAGAACATTGCAGAGAGAGAAAAGAGAAGGTTTGAAATGGAGAGATAGAGATAGAGGGAGCCAGAGAGTTGTAGGAGATAGAATAGATTTTTACCGTTAATTAATTTTTTTTACTTTTAGTGGGTGTGTTCTCAATTGTTAATTGTTAATTGTTAATTAGGTAT
>JAUEJK010208911.1:0-10490 GCA_032274865.1 Eryngium alpinum
ACACATAAATGATTCTCAATCAATAATGGTCGGAAATAAAATATACTCCAAACGAATAGTTCAGTATACCCTAACAAATCCTTCATTCGTTTGAGCGATAAGGCATCATTTCCGATTAATTGGGAATCGCCATCTGATAATGCGGCAAACAAACTAATTTGTGGTTTGATTTCGGGATCTGTCGCAGTTTCTAGCGATAAAAACATACTGGATTTTAAAACCTACAAAGAGACCCTTCGAGATTGGTTGGACTGATCATCAACAATCTTCGACAAATCTTATGATCTGAAAACTCTCCGCATAAGTGCTCATTTTATTCATCATAGTCCCCAATTTTGTGAAATTTTAAACGCGATACTCAAAGCTCTTCTGGATCTTGAATCCAGAAGTGTATCATTTGTTGGAAATGCTGGTTTACCGGTTAATATTTGACTGAAATCGGTTGGTTCGGAGTTTGAAGCTGTGTTTCTACCGAACAACTTGACTGTTTCCAAGGAAAACGAGCAAGGTGATTTTATGTCTTGATGCCTATAACATTTGTGCAATGCTTGAAAATATTGTTACACCAAATAAGGGTTCTAAACAAATTAGCTATAAAATTCCAATTCAACTTACTACTAAGCTCATATATTCAAAATTGCAAAATCATTTTCAGGAAACATCTACATTATTCACTCTCGCTAAACCCTAGATTCTTTATCCTTTTCTCACGAACCCTAAATTTATCTCTCTCTATTAACCATGGATCCTGAGGAATTATTCCTTCGTTTGAGCGACAAGGCATCCTTTCCGATTAATAGGGAAACGTCATTTGATAATGCGGCAAACAAACCGATTTGTGGATTGATTCCTTGTTGCAGTTTTTAGCGATAAAAACCTGCTGGAGTTTAAAACCTGCAAAGAGACCCTTCGAGATTGGTTGGACTGATCACCGACAATCTTCGACAAATCTTATGACCTGGAAACTCTCCGCATAAGTGCTTATGTTATTTATCACAATCCCAAATTCTGTGAAATTTTAAAGGCTATACTTAAAGCTCTTCTGGATCTTGAATCCAGAACTGTATCATTTGCTGGAAGTGCTGGTTTACCAGTTAATATTGGACTGAAATCGGTTAGTTCAGAGTTTGAAGCTGTGTTTCTATCGAACAACTTGACTATTTCCAAGGAAAATGAGCTAGGTGATTCTGGACATACTCTTGATGCCTATAACATTTGTGCAATGCTTGAAAAGATTGTTGCACCAAATAAGGGTTCTAAAATAATTCAGCTATAAAATTCCAATTCAACTTACTACTACATATATCCAAAATTGCAAAATCATTTTCAGGAAACATCTACATTATTCACTCTCACGAAACCCTAGATTCTCTTTCATTCTCTCACGAACCCTAAATTCATCTCTCTCTTGACCATGGATCCTGAAGAATTATTCCTTCGTTTGAGCGACAAGGCATCCTTTTCGATTAATTGGGAATTGCCATCTGAAAATGCGGCAAACATACCGATTTGTGGTTTGATTCCGGGATCTGTCACAATTTCTAGCGATAAAAACCTGTTGGATTTTAAAACCTACAAAGAGACCCTTCGAGATTGGTTGGATAGATCACCGGCAATCTTCGACAAATCTTACGATCTGGAAACTCTCCGCAGAACTGCTCATGTTATTCATCATAGTCTGCAATTATGTGAAATTGTAAAGGCGATACTCAAAACTCTTATGGATCTTGAATCCAGATGTGTATCATTTGCTGGAAATGCTGGTTTACCGGTTAATACCGGACTGGAATTGGTTGGTTCGGAGTTTGAAGCTGTGTTTCTAACGAACAACTTGACTGTTTCTAAGAAAAATAAGTTAGGTGATTCTGGACATATTCTTGATGCCTATAACATTTGTGCAATGCTTGAAAAGATTGTTGCACCAAATAAGGGTTGTAAACTGTATTACGGATTTGAGAGCTTCATGAGGAAGTTCAGATATTATGTTGATCCTGCAACTAGGGCAGGTAAAAAAATTCATGTGAGTCAATTAGTCAATCATTATGCCCTTTGGCCATGGAGTCGAAGATTTGGAAAGCTGATAATGGATTGAGACAAACAACATCACCATTAAATTTGGGCAGTTTCTGCAAGGAAAGACTAATTAGAAGGACATGATACTAAATGGCAGTTTTTTCCATGACTTCCTCACAAAGGGCTAGAGACGAACAAAAGGACCGGTCCAAAAAAGACCGGTAGAATCGGGCCGCCAAAAAGACCGGTCTGGTCCGAACCGGTCCTAATGGTCATATGTGGTCCTTAAATTTAATAAAGAAGTCCTTAAAAGACCGAAAAATATTAAGTTTCATCAAAATGACCGCATAAGACCAGAAAAGACCGGTTTAAGACCGAAAAAGACTGGTCCTGATCCTAAAATGGTCTTTTATTTTTAGTAAAAATATATGTCCGAACCGGGTTGTTTAACTTAAAAGACCGGTCCGGACCATTATCTAAAAATACCGATCCGAAAAAAGACTACTTCAGGACCGGTCCGATGATCCTTTTGTTCATCTCTACAAATGGTAAGGTTCCTGAGTCTGCAAAACCTATTGAGTACCAACCTACTAGGTATCAGCATCAACATTATATGAGAAACATATTGTGCCATCTACTTGATAACATTGATAAGACAAAACCTGAGGCAAAATCAGATTTCTAAGAAGCGTGGATTGTGGAGGTTTCTTCAGACTACTTGGAGTTTTACTTTCAGTAGGTAGCGTACCAATTTAGGTCCTTAATCAGTAATGTTTGATAGTCAGCATTTAATCTGTAGCCTTGCATGAATGTTTTCTTTTTAGAAGAAATATTTCGGAAGTTTATAATATTTGGATATTTAATTTCAAATATGAATCCCTTATTATTCGGATATGCTTTTGTTTATGTGATATTATTTAATTTCTTATTCTGTTCTATTCCTATATTGCTTGTACCGACTCTTTGTAGCACTCAACAGATGAAATTGAAAACAGTGCTCTGGTGGTAGGTTTGTCAGTTCAACACATTAAATTACAGGTATTGTTATAGTTTATCCCAATTTCTAAGATATTATCTTTAAGTTTTTAGCTACTATTTTTTTTAGCTAATGCACTCTAGAATGTCTGAAAGTTTATATATGAAGTATCATTACAGAATATTAGTGTTGAGATGTGCATATAACTAGCTGATCTCGGTGGTTCTGAATGTTAGAATTTTATAATTTCAACTAGAAATAATAAGACTATTTATATATCCAAGTTTAGATTCTGAAAGAGGAAATTAAAAAGCTCGGTTTAAAATCTAACCAGAAGACTTTTATCTCCGTAGGTAATGATATCAATGATATTGACTCTGTGGTAGATAATCAATCAAACCATGCTACCTGTATATAGCCATAAGCAAGAAGTTTTCATTTTTGGTGATCAATATCTGCAAATTTCTTATGTAGGGATCATCGGATAAAAGCGGAGAAATATCAAGAGATACTTCTAACCTCAGTCTTTTTTCTGAAGACCTTGCAGAAATACTAAATTCCTGTGTTCCAGCCGAGCGTAACCCAAATTTAATAGGTTTGAGCTTGAATTCATAAATAAACAAGTTAAGAGTAGAAAAGATAGAAGAAATACAGAGGCTCTCCCGCCTTCAAATATTACAGCTTCACCATCTTTCTGTAATTATGCCGACAGGTCAGTTTTTTAGCTGACTTAACTGAAACTTAAATATTGAATAATGTTTTTATCAAAATATATGTACATAATCTTTTATTTTTGTCACCCGATGTTCTTCGACTATTATATGCTTTAATTGAGAAACTGAAACATGGTTTGGGCCTTAGTTTTTAGTTTATTTATTTGTATATGATATGGTTGTGGCTTAAATCCCTAAGTTTACTTCCTAGCTATATGGGTGTATTCTTGATTAAGTTTATATGGGACAGCAGTATTATGTTTTAATACTCAAGGATAGAAGAATCGAAGCTATATTTCTTTTATGAACTAAAGTTAATTTAATATGTGGTCATAGTTAATATACTTAGACTCGGCATAATTATATTACCTCTCTGGAGTTGCTGGAAGTAAAGCTAATTTGAAGTGAATTCAGATCATTCTTTTACATTCTTATATGGCAGCCTACGTGAGTGTATTTTTTTAATAATAACAAGTATCAGTAATAATTAATTGCCTGATTGATTTCTATGCAAAACCAGGAAGATTTTTTATTTAAAAAAGGAGCTACTTAAGATCATATTTTACTATGATTATCATCTTGAAGCCATTATTTCATCGCAATAGTATTTATTGCAAAGTTCCAGATATATAAATTGACAATCAAGTGAGTATCTTAAAGTTGAAAGGTTGGAGAGAGTTTCCGTAACTTTATATAATAGCTTCTTTTGCAATGCCAAACTTTCTATATAATTGTAAGTGAAACTTGTTGCCAAGTCATGGCCTTCAAATTATTACCCTTATAATAATCTATGGATATTGGGGGTAGTATACGCTATCTATGCTCAATATTATATTTAATGGTCTTAATCCTTGGGACTATCTCTGCAGTGATTGTAAAATGATAAAAAGAAGTATTTTCAGGTGTGAAAATAGATACTAGCCAGCAACCATATGTTTTCACTCTCTTTCCTTTCATTCTCTTCAGAATACATCTTAATTAAAATCAGATTAACCACTATTCTAAAAGCTATCAATGAAGCATTCAGTTTGACTTGCTATATATGGCTTTGTTCGAGTTGAATTTCTAAGGAAGTTATGTACTTGTCATAATATATATCGCACATGCTAAACCATTTCTTGGATATGCAACTAAATAAGCATAAGCATTAGTGGAATTTTAAAATAGCCTTTTATGCTTCAATATAAGTGCATCTTGTCTTCCCACTTTCCCCTTATTAGGATTTAACCTATACTGCGTTTGCTAAACTTAAAAATCTATCTAAATAATTAAAGTTAAAGTCTATCAACTTTTAAAACTTCCTAATACGCTCATGGACTCCAAAAATGGGAGATGTAGAGCACTTTTAAGGGTATTTTCATATATTCACGATTTAACGGGTGAAGCTCTCAAACCCTAATATTTTGATCTGCCTCACTCAACTTTGATGCATCTCTCTCTCTTTCTCTCTCTCTCACACACACACACATATGTGTGTACATATGAAGGAAGAAGCGTCTTCCGGAAGTTTAATGTAGTTTATACCCATTTTTTCGAGGTATCCAAATACAAAAGAAGTATACCTCTCTCATATTCAGAATTAGATTTCCATTTCTTCATATCAGACATAATGTTATGCTTAGTTG
This sequence comes from Eryngium alpinum, assembly GCA_032274865.1. Classification (NCBI taxonomy): domain Eukaryota; kingdom Viridiplantae; phylum Streptophyta; class Magnoliopsida; order Apiales; family Apiaceae; genus Eryngium; species Eryngium alpinum. Next base: position 5,328 of record JAUEJK010208911.1, read on the forward strand.
TGTATCTGTTAATAAAATATTAATATATCATTATGGAAACCTCTTTGGGGCCATAGAAATGCAGCTTCATTTGCTAAAAGTCTCTTAACAAATAAAGTGAGCAGTCATTTCACCTTTGGCTTTTTAATGTTTTTTGTCATTCTGTTTACCATACGTTTAACTATGGCGTCCTTCATGTTGTGCTATTGAATTTTTTAGGTACCAAGGACCCTCATGCTTTTATATCAATCATGTTTGGTTGTATTTCTCCGATAGTTTATGGGTTAAAAGTTGGAATATGTTGGTTTTGTTCATTGTTATCATATGTGTTTTATATTTTTAAAGCTTGTCATAATGCTGCACATTTGATTTTTGCTCTTAAAAGTTTAAAACAATATTAAATTATAATTTTTGTTTCCTAGACTCGCTATATTTTTTTTTGAATTGTGTGAACAAATTTAGAATGTAATATATATTGACATTAACAAATTCATTCTTAGGTTTTGTATATGATGAACATGAATAAGTCAATGATAGAGCAGGACGCTCTGTTTACATTAAAAGAATTGGAGTACTTGAACCTATTGACCTTATGACTATTACCACATTCGACCTATCTATTTGGGTGTGCGGTTTGTGCCTTTTATAAGGAGTGGGATTTAAAGTACCTCACAAGTTAGTTCTATTTAGCTGCTTATAAGTCTACTAAAGTGCTGCCAAACACTAGCTTCGTATATAAAAAATTCCGAGGTGCTAATTGCATCCAAAGTTAAAGATGTTTGAATCCGTTTATGTCTGTTAAAGTTTATTAATCCACTTAACTGTCTGTACATTTGAAATCAAGTGTATATAGTTAACCCTGGTAGTGGCTTCAAGTTTGCGTGGAGTACATTAAAAGGTTTTCTTGACCCAAGTACGAAAGCGTAGATACATGTAGTATGATTAGTATCTTTGAGCATTATTTTATTTAAAGATTATTTGATCACTACTTCATACTCTCGCTGCTTTTGCAATATGTTACATGTGTTTTCGGCTAATGTTTCTTAGTTTTCGGATCATTTAATCTTTCGTGTAACTTAAATGTAAATTTTGTTCTACTAATGGTTCTTGTCCTCAACTTCACAACATCATCTTTGCAGCTGAAATTCACATACTTCTCAGCTATATGTTTAAATGTATAGTAATTGTTGATGTATCTATTGGTTGGATCTTGGCCTTGGTCCGAGCTTGGGACTGGTCCGTGTCCGTGGTACCGGACATATGTATACACACAGTTAGCACTTATGAAGTAGGGTACCGCACATTATCTCACCTTTCATCGCAAACTTTCTATTTTCACCTCCTGTTTAGTTTGAATAATTTTACACACTAGTATTATTTAGTTTTGATTTTGTGTGTGTTTGCCAAGCAGAGGCTCATGAAATCGAGCTAGGCTTTGCTGACTTAAAGTTCCCGAATTAGGTAGTTACGACAACTATCCGTTTAACCGTACCAGTGTTAGAGGAGATCTCTCGTAACGTCTTTATTGCACAGTTTCAGAAAAGGATACCCCGCATATTGGGTATATTGGGCAGCTCCTAATATGTTCCCCAACCAACTAGGGCAAGAAAACATAGCTAATCTTAATCACATGCTTATTCCAGGCAAGTTGTCTCTCAAGCAAGGTGGGAATAGATCCTCATTGCCTTAGCTAAATGCTTTTATTTGGATCTGAGAGTAATTGACACTTTGCATCCCTATTATTTGGTTGGTTTCAACTTTTGTCAATGTGTTCTTATTTCTTCAATTTATATTCAGGATATTTCATAAAAATCTTTACTTTACATCTTTCCGTAACAATATCCTTTACCGTTAAAAACTTAAATAAATTTAAATAGACATCACTTATTCTATCTATTGTCTTCAGCAACTCCTCAATATCTTTTTCTCTGGCGTCCTCTCAATTTCTCCCAAAAATCAGTACCAATTCCATAGATGCAACGAAACTTTTGATTCTTTATTTCTTTTATCTCACTCACAGGCAATTTTGAGCAAACAACACTAAAATTTCGAACATACTAAACTCAAGTTGGGATTTTTTTCTCCACGACCGTCAACGATGAAGAAATGTTTGTTACACCAGTATGGTGAAATACCAACAATTCTCAGTATGTCACACTCTAAATTTATGATGCTATACCAATTTGTATATTGTTATCAGTTTTACAATCATCACGCAAGAGTACGTATCGCGATAAGTAGTATATTCTATCGATCTGATATAGACTATTTTTTAAGTTGCTAACTACTAGTTATTGTCTTTCACTCAATTCAAGTTAAATATATTATTATATGAATTTAGACTAAAACAAGACAATTTAATTAACTTCAGCTAATAGCAAAATACAAAATATTAAGTTTGATGAAATCCAATCCTTTAACTTCCTCTTCGGCATTTTCACAAACACCTTCCAATCATCTTCAATATAATGTTCTAATTGCTAGTCTAAGAATTTTTAATAAACAAAAGGTACTTCCGTATCTAAAGTGAACCTAATTCATAAATCAGTTCTTATATTCCTATGAATAAATTCCTATGTCCGCCACTGTGTATATTCAATGCTGGTAGTGACTTAAAGATACCACAGTCAACGATTCAATGCTGGTAGTGACTTAAAGATACCACACTGAATGATTGTTAAAATGTCATTCCAGGGGTATTAGTAAATCAAGACTGAGGAGCTAGTTGTATCTGAAGTCAAAGATACTTGATTCCTTTTATGTCGATTAAAATTTAGTAATCCACCTGACTATTTTCTGTGTACTTGAAATCAGATGTGTATAGTCAATGCTTCCTATTAGGCATAAAAGCTACATTTCACTGTTGTCAAAAGAGCCATTATATTGGGCATGGGACCTGACTGGAAAGAGTGAGACGAAGGTGTTGGCTGCTGCTGATGGTAAAGCTTAGTTTTCATTTGCAGGAGACAGGTTTCCCATAAATGCTTGGGAGAATGGGCAGGTGAGGTGGATGAAAGTATGTAGGTAACCTCCTATTGTTTAAGACATAAAGGACAAAACTTGCGTTTTTTTCCTTATTAATGATTTATTATTGTGTGCTGCAGCTAATCCTTGGAAACGGCCATTCAAACAAAATGGAGAGACTACATGCAGAAAAAGAAAAGCCGAACCTCCTCAGGTTGAGGTTGAGGTTGAGGTTCAGGTAGTTGGGAATTTTAACAACAAATATGATCGTTACCTATTCTTCAAAGGGAGCCCTGACTTAGAGATGGGTAAAATTCGTGATCTTTCATTCATGAGGAGACACCTAGAATTAATAGGCAGTCCTTAAAACAGTGAGAGAATGAAGTATCCTCTGTTTTATATTAAACGGATTCACAGTGAATTTTGCGTCCGCGTCCAACTAAATTTCAACAAGAGAATATCAATATATTAAATTTTATCATTTTATAATTTATTTATATAATTATTACGGTTTTTTTTAATCATTTGCCATCGATGTTCTTTTTCTTATTGGAGCTCGAATTTGAAGAAGTAAAATATCTACTTGTTTTATATCTTCTTTATCTTCACTTTTTAGACTGATATGTACAGATACTATTAACTATTAAGAGCAAGACATAAGCAATAGAAAGGGACCTCTACACTATAAGCTAATTCTCCATCACCCAACTTAATATCTCATCTTACTACTGGTTTAACTTCAAAACCAAATAAGACACGCACCAAATTATTACTACATAAAATAAATACAAATATTACATAAGAAAATGAACACCACAAGGACGTAAGCAGACCGAGGGAGATTTAAACCTGTAGCTTGAATAGCTTATGATAGAGGTACTGCACATGCACCATGGATTAAACCAGCATCAAACTTGCCACCAGAGTAAAAATTGGAGGTGTGCAAGGTTTTCGCATACTTGCATTTGTGATTGTTATCGGTAGAATCATATTTTCCGTCGACGACCTCGAAAATGACAAAACTAAGAAAGCTCGCAATTTCACCATCGCCTAGATAACAATGATCGGGCATCTCTTCAAAGAGTTCCACATAACCAAAGCATGGGGAATCACACTGTGTTCCCTTTAGAAGTCCTCCCAAATGCACTAAACGTGTAGATGACCAACCACGACTACCAGTCCTCACATGGAAGTAGTGGTGAAGGATTATTTGAATTTAATATCGAGTCGACCAAAGGGCCATAAGAAATTACTGGATACTTACCAATGAAATTAAAAAAAGTAGAGTACAAGGTGTCTTTGATAAACACCGAGTCTTTATCGAAACTAGGCGTCTTACTATTGAAATTATTTTGACTGATGTAGAAATAGCCTTCTTGCCCGCTTGGGTTATGGACAGAGCATTGCTTCCATGTGCCCTCTCTGATATTGTATGAGAAGAAAGTCAAATTAGACAAAAAATGTCTGGAATCTATTTCAGAAGCGAAACAAACAGATAAATATTCTTGATCATGACAACGGAAGAACCAACTGGATAATGTTGCTTGAGAAAAGTGTTGTTACAAAAAGGAGGGTCGTCCAATATATTCCAAGTGTTTGATATAGTATGGAACACCTCGAACCCATGTAGTCCTACGGCTGAGGGGGAACAGGAAAGGACATAATACTTGTCATTAACAACAAATGTGAATGGGTTAGAGGATTTACCAGAATTCATGGGAGGAATGGAAGGCATAAGCTTACAAGTTTTACAATCAAAGACATAAACATGTGGAGGGTAGTTAGGTGGGTCAGCTAAGGCGTCTCTGTAATACCAATCAGCATGTTCTACAGGATAAAAATCATTGTCCGTGTTGAGGAATTACACTATCACTTGTTACTGGTTCATGAAACTGTTTATGAGTGAGGAGGAGGAGGAGGAAGGATTTTGTTTAATATCTGAATCTATCTCTACTTTATAAACCCTGCCGAAATTCTCAATGCCCCCATCCCTGTTGGAAACGTGAATGGATCTCTTACAAATATATTTTATTAAACACACTACAAATGAAGAGTTGCTTCAACTCTATTTTGATCACACAAAGTTTTCCTCAATTATTTCTATCTCTTATAACTCACTCATGGAAGGATTATTCAACACAAGCAAATGTCTTCCTTATTTATAGGCTCTAATCTGTGGTAGGTGGTGGTAGATGAAGGTTTGGTGATGGTGGGTTGGTG
>JAUEJK010209120.1:0-10488 GCA_032274865.1 Eryngium alpinum
TTACTTGGGAGTTCTTTAAATGCATGAATGCTTGGCAACTGAACTGCATTAAGAAGAAAATTGCTACAACTCAAATGAGGCAAGTTCTATATAAAAAGGTAGAACAGTATCAAAGAGAGATAAATGATAAAGTGGGCACTTATCATGCTCATGGAAATCCTCCTAAGTTCTTTTTTAAGGATGAAGAAGGAAAAGAGCACAAGGTTGATTGGAAGGAAATTGATTATCTATCATCACCTGATCTGGAGTTTATATTGGAAGAAATCAAAGATCATCAAAATGAAGTTGTGTTAGCAGTAAGGGAAAAGATTACTAGATTGCTCATAAAGAGAGAAGGTCCAGCAGAAGGAATCTCTACTTCAAAAGCATATCTTCAAACGTGATGTTATCCTTCTTTAGTTGCTTTATTTCCAAGATACAATCCTGATTTGAATGGAGTGCAGTACTATGAAAATGGTGGAGTTCACAGAGTCTCTTGGCAGCAAATGATTATGTATCCTGACAAGATGGATAAGGTTTATCCCGAATTAAAGAATGCTGAAGGAGTCACTTTAAAAGCTCTAATTGAGAGGCAGTATAAAAGGAGAGCTAAAGGAAAGGAAATGGAATGTTTTGGTATTGAAGTAGGTGGATTTGATGAACACCTTGGAGTGGGATTTAATAGCAGAGAGGATTACTCAACTGAAGCAAGCAAATTCATCTATGTTGGAACAGTCAATCCTCTACTTGAATTGTTAAATCTCATGAAATCTAAGTGATAATACACTTATTTCATTGATTGTAAGTTTTCTTGTAAATACATTTCTCTCTTCTAAATGTATAGTTCATTTTGTAAATTTTAAATCTTCTCTTTATAGTTCTTTTGGTTTTGACATCACCATCAACCTTCAAACCTGAATTTATGCCTATCACATTGATAAGACATAAATAGGGGGAGATTGTTAGGAATAATGTCAGTCTGATGATGATGATATAGATTACAATGCTCAATACTTGTATAGATATTGAAAAGAGCAAATAGATAGAATAAATGTTGCTAGATGGAGAAAATCAACTCATCAGGGGAGATACCATCAGGCAACAATAAAGCCTCAGGGGACAATTCAAAGCATCAGTGGAGAATTGCTCATCAGGGGAGTTATTTGTTCATCAGGTAACATCATCACTTCAGGGGACAAAGTTACCTCAGGGGAGTTTTATGCATCAGGTAACAAATGTGGATCAGGGGAAGCCAAGGTTGCATCAGTGGAGTTTTCTCATCATGCAACTTGGAGTCTTTGCCAGCTGTAGCATCAAGATTTGATGAAAAGGTAGCTTCAATTCTGTTGGTGTAATTGCAGAATTTGGAAGTATGCTGGTTGTCCAAGAAGACATATGTCATTTAGTGCTTAGCTAATTGAGGAAATGAAGGATATGGAGTGCAGACTGTTACCATCATGTGGTCCTCACTAAAAGACAAATCCAGAGGACAATTTGGTAAACTGCACAACATATTAGGGAACTTTTGTAGCTTTATTTCTTATTATAAATAGACACCATTGTACCTAGAAATAAGTGAGAGTTTTCTTCTGTCATTTGAGAGATAGTTTTTGAGAGAAGAAAGACAGGGAAACTTTGTATTCTTACAGAGATTGTAGCTTTTTCTTAACTGAGAAAGATTGTAGCCAGCGAAGAAAGTTTGCTTACTCTAAAAAAAGTTTTTCAAAGTTTAATGAGGATTAAACTTTGTAGATAATTGTATTCACCCCCTCTCCAATTCTCAAGTCAGGCATACTGTTTTTAACACACTTCAACTGGTGGCAAGACTGGAACTGCAGAACAGATGTTGTCCCTTTCACCTTGAGAAACTGCAACTACTGCAGTAACAACTTCCTTCTTCTTCCTCTTCTTGATTTTGACTTTTAATTCCCTCAACCTTTGCCTATCTTCTACTGAGAGAAGTCTCCAGTTAATGTCAAACTCTATTATATCATTGTTGTTGACTGCAATATCAAAGCGCATCCAATCTTAGCTTGAGCTCTTCCCTTTTAGCTTCCTTAGCTTCTTTATTCCTTATTCTCAATAGCTCCTTAGGATTAATTACATCAGATTCCTGAGTTGGATTTTCCTTAGCTACAAAATCTTTCTTCTTATTCCTCCTTGAAACATAGACCTTTGTTTTAGGCTTCTCAGGAATTTCAGCAAGCTTCTTAGCTAGTTCTGTATCCTTTTGGATATCATCAAACAACTTCTTCCTTGCTTCAGGATTAGCAAGTTCCTCAGCAGAAAAGACTTTAAGAGAATTCTCAGGAACTGCAGGTTTGTTGTTGTAAGATTAGCTAGTTCAGGATTAGCTAGTTCTGCAGGATTAGCACTTGAGAAGACTTGTTATCATTGGAGTATCATTTTTTCAGGTTATGCTTTTTGAGGTTTGTTCCTGAAAAATAATACTCCAATGCTTACAACACCATTGGAGTATCATTTTTTTTTTACTATATTATAGCAATAACACAATTTTTAACATCATTGGACTTGTCGTAAGAACATAGATGTTAGAAGATGGACAGACCACCGCATAAAACTACCGAAATGAAAAGAAAGAGAGGGAAAAAAGCGATTCATTAAGTGGGGTGTATTCAACTAAAACTTTTAATGATTTTAAAAGTTACGAGGTATTTAATTCCAATTTTTATGGAGTCATTAGAAGTAAGGTGGTATTCAATTATAACTTTTATGGAGTCATTAAAAGTAATTAAAAGTAAGAGTTATTCAATCTAGACTTTTAATAACACCACCAAAGTAAGGTGGTATTCAAAAAGTGAATGATTTTAATGGAGAATGAATTTTAATAACTTCTAATAACTTTTTACTTAAAAATATAACTACAAGAGTCCATGAAATTGTCATTAGTTTTTTGCATGATTTCATATGACTTCTAATTTTTTGTTAAAAATATAATACCTAATTCCTATTATACTCCTTGCATCTCATTATCTAAGATGCTTTGACTTTTGTTACATATTTTGAGTGTTTTGACCATATAACTAGATTTAATATTTTTAATTTTTATTACATCACATACAAGTTTAGAGTTAAATTTTTATTTGATGCAAAAATTTTAAAAAATATTAAGTCTGACTATATGGTCAAAACGCTTAAAAATACATAATAAAAATCAAAATGTGTTTAGATAATGGGATGGAGGAAGTTTTTTTTATCATTTTACACTTTATACTTACTTAAGTACCTGTATAATTTTCTTCTCTTGTGTACTTTTTTAATTATTTTTCTTTTAATCCAAAATATTCCATATATTGAAAATAATATTTGATTAGTAAGAAGAAATAATATTTATTTTATTTTTACAATATATTTTCTTATCTAACATATCATAGTATTTAATAAATAATAACAAATATATTTTTAATTATTAATTATATTTAATTTATTTATATTATGTTTATAACATATATTATATATTTTATATATAGTAATACTAAAATTTATTACTATATTTTATTTATATATAAAGTTTAAATTTTAATCTTTAGTTAGATTGTAGTATTTTATAATGACTAATATTTATAATCAATTTAAAATTTAGATAGTTGATATATTTATTAATATTGATTATTATATTTAAAAAATATCATATGATTATATTATGATATATTTTATAAAATTATAATTTTAAAATAATATATTATTTTATAAAATAAAAATATTTAATTAAAAAATATTTAATAAAAATATTAAAAATTATCCGTGCAACTGCACGAGATTAAAATTTTGTATTATTAATATAACTAAAAAAATTACTTTACTATTCTAAATCCCATTATAATTTTTAATTCTAATATAAATGTATTTACCATAAATATACAAATTTCTATAAATATGAAGTCTTCTAATAAAGTCTATAATATATACTTGAAAAAATTTATAAATATCTTTAAAAATATTTTAAAATCATTTAATAGAAGTCTATAATAGTAATTAAGAATTATATGAACTCTACACAAGTCATAAAGAATCAAATCAAATTCATTAAAATTATTTCATCCAAAAAATCACTAAAAGTCCTTAAAAATCCTAATTGAATACACCCCGTAAAAAAAGGATGAGCTATGTGAAAGAGGGAATAAATTTGAAGTAAATTTTGAATTTACCGATGTTAATGAATTTGAGTCAATATTAGCGCATTTAAGCCATATACTTTTTAATTTATTGTACGCAAAACAACTACTCTCCCTTTTCAAATATGTGTCTATCATTGATTTTTTTACGAAATTTTAACCGCATAGTAAAATATATTATTTTTAAATTTTTTTAAATAAAAATAAAAATATTATATTTTTATTCAGAAAAAATTAAAAATAATATATTTTACTATACAGTCAAAACTCCTAAAACTACCTAAAAGTATCAACGGTGACGGATATTTGAAAACTCAAAAGTATATGAGTAAAAATAGAGTTTGAGCCAAATTGAGTTCAAATAAGTGGAATCGAGTTCAAATCAAAGCTAATCCCATATTCAAGTTAAAATGATTTTTTTATTGACCATACTATATAACTTCAAGTTCGAGCACAGTAAGAAGATTCCGTTTTAAAGCATCAAACTCTGGTACAGATTCCGTTTTAAAGCATCAAAGTTAAAAAACAAAAATTGCCTCGAGCTTACCAACTCTAACAAAACTCAACCTCGTAATAGGGAATTCTCCTTAATATATTTTTATTATGTCCCCATCTTTTATGGACAAAAAGAGAAATACTACTATTCTGTCTTACATTTTCCTGGTATAACTTAACAGTTCCTATAGGAAAAAATAATACTAATTCGAATTAATAATGCTAGAATAACAAAATAAGTTGTATAAATCCCTGCATTGCCACGAGTACAACGCAACTATACTCGGGTATGAGAAGGATGATATGAACGTAGTCTTGCACGTACCCTTTGGATAAAAAGACTGTTTCCACATATGCCCAAAGGCTACTTCCACATACTTCGAGACTCTACAAAAGACGAAGGGATAATGAAAAGCTCATAACTTTAGGCTCAAAGATGAACTGCCAGAGCCTTGTCCTAGTTTTCGTGATGCCAATATTTAGAGAGAAAGTTCTCTACAATGGCCTCCCCATAAAATTTGCTAAATATGAATGTCACCCTCAAATGAAGTATAGCAGAAACATTTAACCATAGTTTTCTTCTGTTCATTTCTTTGTTGCATTTTAAATATCTCCTAGGGAAAGTGAGAAAGGTGTTACAAAATCTACAACATATGTCCTCCTGATGACTACAATAATTATAATGGCAGGTTGAATATAAACTCGACGATGTGATGTTTCAAAACTCGGAAGAATCAAAAACTTACAACAAGATCAATTGGTTCCCCATTTTCTCAAAACACTTTCTTTAGCAGACACGGGAGCATAAGTTTCTTCCTTCGGAATGCTATCTATCTTTGCCTGACTCGATGGAGATAGTGTGCTACGTATCTTTGATGTTACGAATGTCAATGCATTCCTTGTTCCTCTCAAAGCAACGAGTAAGGGGTTGAAGAAGACGGCGAGCATCACATCTCCTTTAGCAATTATCAAATACTGCAATAAAATATTAATGTTAATTCAAGGAACTGCTTGAGAGAGAGAGACTTGTTGGTACCTACCATCACAACGATTCCCAGAATAGTCAGACTCGTTTGTTGTGCTTCTTGCCAGAAATGGTCATCGTTAGATCCACCAAACCATCTAAACCAACCTCCTCCACCTGAGTCACCTCCGCCACCTGCTAATTCCCTTCTCTTAATCTCTTTGTCCCATTTGTCAAACTCAGACTTTTTACCACCAAGTGCACTTTCTAGGGCTTTCCTTGCTTGCTCCTGCATGATGAGATAACTCCAATCAAACATTGGGGAAAGAAAGGGAAATTAACTAATACGATGGGTAAAGGAAAGGGAGAATCAAACTGACGCTTCGAGGCAACTACTTTCCTAATTTAAATCAAGTTCTAAAAGATAAATACTAAATAATTATCCTAAATGATAGATAAAGGCTTCCAGAGATGTGCGCAGACAACCTATATAGTCTCGCGCTTATTTGGTCCTGCATCAGACAACAATAACAATGTACACTTAGTCCATCATTCTTCCTCTTCTCACACAATTCCACTATATGCAGACCATATTTGCTTCTTCCGATAAAACATGAGACCCGCAAGCCAACAGATATAGAATATAACTCAAAAAGTATCAGGAAAGGCCTCGTCTAATCTTAAAACTTCAGAAAGAGCAGTATACAACTGAATTGTGCTAAACTGCTTTCCAAAGATTATATTCATTTCCTTGCACCAGTGGCTCTTAATATATTACAAAAAGAACGAGTATTACTGATTCCCTTTTCTTCCTCATTGCTTTGACAAAGACCAAATCAACAAAAACTACTTGAAAATGATATATAAATCAAACAAAACCAAGTTAACTGCAAACATATCTAAACATTCACCAGTGTCTTTAAATTTTCAGATCACATATAATAATACTGAGTTATGATTGTATCACACTGTCAATTAATATTGTCCCACCCTAGGCATGCCCATCGTAACATGTTAAAAATCATAAAATTTTAAATCGTAACAGATATGTGTTCATGATGCACTTACAAAAAGATCAGAACAGCACTTATACACATTCAAAATGCAGAACTAGTGTGCACAAGACATATAAGATAGCAGGTGATTTTTCTTCAGATAGGAAATACTCATTGCCTACACAAATGTGTCAAGTTACAGATGGAATGCATAGAACTTAGGTACAAATCAAAATTTGTATAAGCAGCCAGTAACTTATAAGCAAAAACAAACGGAAGCATCAGCTACAATACTCATATACGCACAAGTTATCTTAGTGAGTGTGCGTATATATGTGTGACATAGATGATGCAGACCATAACATAATTTAGCATGCTTTCTCAGCACATTAGCATCCCAGTGACATATACTTAGGTCATATGTTTCAGGAAAACAGAGAACAAAAACTTTAAATTATCAAAACTCTGCAAGTGTAGATAACCGTGTGTATATTTGCTACTCTTAAGGTTTAACACATTCATAATTAATTTCAACATTATAACCACATAACCATCAAAACAATAAGCGAAAAGTCACCAGCTGGAATTCCAGTAGACGAGATAAAAGAGCTGATGCAACAAATGAGCTCCAATGCAAGAAAATATCATCAATTTCAATTAGCAATGATAAGTGTAGGAGAAACGGAGAGATTCGATTTAGCAAAATTAACAAAAAAAAATAATTTAGGTGTAATTAAGAATTAACATAAGTATAAATCAGTAGAGGAGTGAAACCCAAACCAAAGAAATTCAGATCCGGTGACATTTACAATATTGATGAAGATTTGAGCATCCTCTGATGAAGAAGATGCAATTGTGAGAGATTATATATATGATGACCTATGTCTTTCGTTTTGCAAATTTTCCACATATCTCTGCGATTCCATTTCATTAGCCACTGATAACTGAAGATGAGATGACCGACTAGGGTTTGAATCGGAGATGAGACGAAAATTTATGAACACGCTTCTCGATTTAACATCAGACTTCCATAAATCAATTTCGAATTCCATTGATGCATTAACAAAGCTCTCGAAAATAAATAAAACACATGGAACATCTGAAGGTTCATGCCTTCCTTTTGCGCCAAATGTTGCATTTCTGAGAGAGAGAAAGCGAGAGAGAGAGAGAGAGAGAGAGAGAGAGCCGGGCATCCAAAAGTTCCCTCAACCAGGACTCTCTTCTTCCTTTTATAGTTAAAAATATTTGCTCTTTTGGGCTCAACCCATGTCTTTGCTTTCTTCGCAACTCGGGCTGCACTGGCAATACTTTTGGACTTTCGGCTTCTTAAAATATTGTCCCGACTCCCGCCCTAGGCCATTCCCATGGTAACTGGTAAGTATATCTAAGCCTTGTCTGTAAAATATCATAACGAAGCTCGATAGGAGAAAATAAGCAGGCTCTAACTGAATAGCACACGGTACAAGAAAATCAATCATTCTCTACCTAATTTAAAGTAGTTGCCTACCCCAGACCATAGGTTGCAAAAAATCAGTTAGGAAGCGTGTGCATTGATTAAGAAGTCACCGCTAGTAGCCGGAGTAAACCCAACATATCGAAGGCAGACAAGAAGACACGCCACACACAAACAACTAAAACTTACTATAAAGCTGAATAAACATAATTGTATATGCAACTGTTTAGAATCCTCTTCTTGCCCAATCACAGAACTTGTGCAACAATAGCACATATTAGCAGACAACCTAAAAATTCTTTAATACAATCTAAATAAACTTCAATTTTCTGTCAAGACCAAACCTTACCATATCAACTAATATGTTAATCACAAACCGTTTCCTCAAACAAGCGCACCAACACACAAATTTTTTTCACCGCATACGATCACCATAATTCATACTCTCATACAGGTAGATTCAAGTACGGCCAAACACAAACAGTACTCCCCCTTCATGTAAAAAGTTCCATTTTCCAAATTTGCATCAAAATTTAATTGCATTCCATGCCCACCCCAAAATTAGTTGTTCTCAACAAGATACAATCGCATAAAACAGAATCATATTCCAAATTTGCATCAACGGTTAAATTCAATTTTTCTTCTTCTGGCGAATTTAAGTTTTGGTCATTCCAGAAACTAAAGAATTCCAAATCACAAAAAGCAGTAGATGAAGCTATATCTAAATTGTTCTAAATTCAAAGAACCAGGAAAACAAATACAAATTGTTGAAAAGGGTATCCAAATCAGTAAAAGAAAATAAAATTGGGTAAAGTAAATAACAGTACCTGTTTTCCATTATTGGAGAAGAAGCAAGAAAATCGACCGTTACACTTGAGATTTTGTTGCAGAGAAGTCCAGCTACGGAACCCATCTCGACGCCGGATGGATGTGGAGGTCCGATTACTATTTGGGTCCGGACTAAACGAGGAAGAAGATATATGAAGAGTTGGGGCTGGTGGGCGTAGGTTTAACACCTGAGCCATAATTCTTTTACACATTTTGCCCTCGTTACATTCCACATGTTTATATGAGTAAAATGCATTTTGTGTATGTACACTTTCAAAAAACTAGCACTTCCAATATCACCCTTCAAAAACAGCAATATATATATACAGATAATTAACAAAATAATGCAATTTGTGTACCCTCAATATATGTAGAGACAATTAACAAAATAATGCAATTTGTGTACCCTCCGTTAACTGAAGTTTAACGACATAAATTGAATTTAGTATTAATAAAAAGAGAGGCACATGTAATAAGAACATGTAATAAGAAGGGCTTGCCCGCCATTACACCAACCATATGAGGTTGAAGTTTGGTTTCAAATGGTTGTCCAAACTGAACACCAAACAGCAACCTGGAAGCAGCTAAAATCATATCAGGACCAGCCCACACATGAAACTTATCATCCAAATCTTTGCCCAGAATCCAGGCCGTTTTAGTTGTAATATGCACCACCTGTTGGTTTGTTCCCACATCAGTTGTGAAAGGGGCTGGGTGCTTGAATATAAGTGTGAGGGAAGTCCTCAACCTTTAAGCTAGCTTTTGGGTTGAGAGAGACCCAATAGCACCCAACAAGTGGTATCAGAGCCCAGGTTACAACAGTCTCCGGTTTGGGCTCCAAGTTGGGCCACGGGGGAGCCCGGTCACGGTACAGATGGCGTCTTGATGAAAATATTGCCAAGATCCAGCGGTGTCCTTGATGAACCTTGTGTTCCAAGGCCCGATGTGTGAAGGGGGAGATTGTTGGGTTGTTCCCACGTCGGTTGTGGAAGGGACTTGGTGCTTGAATATAAGTGTGAGGGAAGTCCTCAACCTTTAAGCTAGCTTTTAGGTTGAGAGAAACCCAATAGCAATCTGATGGGAAAAATCGGAACACAACGGAATAATATTTTTCCCTAACCTGTAAACCTTTGAGAAAATAATCAAGTAGAGCAATATAGAAAAATAAAGCGCAAACATAAACCAAAGAACACACAAGAATTATACGTGGAAAATCACCTCAAGGCGAGGAGTAAAAACAACGGGAGCTAGTCCAGTCAAATGATTCCACTATCACAAAATATGATACACCACTCTTCCCTAGATAAAACTAGAGGTACACAAGTTCAGAATACTTCCTCACACTCTTGGAATTAACGTCAAGAAGTATGGCAACAAACAAAGACAAAATTAGAGAATATCACCTAAAATAGTCAGCCTGTTCCACCCCCAAAACACATACTTTCGGACCACCAAATACGATCTCCACCGTTCAGAATGTAGACCAGTGTGTTGTGAAGCTACTGTCCAAAAAATCAGAACGATCCGACCGTCCAAACTCCGGAAATTGCAAATTTAAGAATGTTACGCTGTGCTGAGGAAAAGCTGCGGGATTTGCTTTAAAATCTGTTTAAAGATGATTGCTCTCTCCTAAAATCT
>JAUEJK010209227.1:0-10488 GCA_032274865.1 Eryngium alpinum
TAAAGATTGAATACTTGTGTAATTCGATATTCAGCTTCTACAAGTCTAGGGATATTTATACTAGAGATTACATCAAAGAGGAAAAGATAAAACTTCCTAGTTTATCCCTAAAAACTTGTTGCTAATCTAAACAAGAAATTTCCAAAATTAAAAAACTTGAATAAATATCTTCTTGTTTAGCTTCCATATCCAAAACTGGACAAGCGCGAACCCTCATAGATCTTTTCTGCATCAGTCAAAGTCAATGGTCATAGTTGCTGGTCAACATCTGGTCAACGTCTAGTTGATTGTCAAGATATTCTTCAACTGTGATTGACTTTAACCTTGATCTCTGTTTCACACAACTTCTCTTAATATAAAGAGTCTTCATTAAGATCAACTTCAAGCTTCTTGTATTGATAAAAGCTCTTTTAGTCATACCAGCAGCTAACAGTTAGATAAATACACATAATCAAACTTTTAATACATAATCCTAACACTGTTTAACTGTAGACCATCCATACAGATGAAGAATTCCCAAGTTATAACTCTATTCTTTTCTTGCCTTTTTGAGAATCTTATGCTTATCTCCTCTTGTCTTCTATTATTCACTAATACTTGAATCTCAACTATCCTATTCAAGTATTGCTCAAACTCCCTTAACTTGATCATTATTTGTATGGCTAGAGACAACTTTGGATTCCCTCTTGGCTCACTACTTGGAAGCACATTTATAGCAAATGCGGGAGGAACTTCCTTATATAGCTTTTTACTATGCTTATAGCTTGGCCTGTACCTGTAAGTTATAGCACCAGGAGGAATTTGTTGAGCAACATCCTTGGACTCACTGCTAACATGAGTAGACTTTGCAGATTCCAAAGCTGGCAATGGTTGAGCAGCTTTTTGACTTTGAGCACCACCAGAAGGAGGACGAGGAGGAGGACCAGATAGCTTCACTGGAGGTTTTCAAGAATCCTTTATGGATATCCCAGATGATTTCTTCTTTGCAGCATCCTCCTTAGATATAGGTTTTTCCACTGAGTTTTGCTTGCTCTTGCCTTTATCCCCTGCTCTTTCCTGATCCCCTGACTTCTCTTCCACTGCCTTTTCTTCTTTCTTTTTAGTCTCATATTGCTTGAGAATATTATCTTTAGATTTTAGAGAATCTTGAATTACAGCCTGAGGATCAGCATCATTCTTTCCTCTTCTTCCTTTTCCCCCAACTTTCTTCTTCACTAACCCATCACCTTCAACTAGCTTTGCAATGATTTCTTGACTTTTCTTGAGACTATGTTCCTCTTTTTGTTCAGCAGTCATGTTTTGCATCAAAATGAATTCATCTACCATTTCTTGTTCCTGCTTGGTAAGTTCAGTGTAGACAAAATCACCATTTACAATTTCAACTCCAGTTATTCTCTTTGTTTCCTTAATTTCCCCCAGACTTTTCAAAACTAGAACAGTTTCAGCCTTCACATCTTTTTCTTCAATAACATACTCAATCTGAGCTGGAGAAACAACTCTTGATACCTCTCTTGAACCTGAGTTTGAAGCTTTGTCTCCCTCAACCTTAGTTAAACCAGTAAAATGAGTAAAAACTATATCTGGAACTTCTGTAGTTGGAGGCAAGGGAGCAGACTGAGTCATTACTAATGGAGCAATTGTAGCCAATGGAGCAATGGATAATTTACCAGTTCTTTCCCCCCTTTTTGGCATCGGCATTAGCCTTCAAGAGAGAAAGAATGGTATTGAGAGATTCAGAGATGGACTCATTGCTCTTTTCTAACTTCTTCATCTTAGCATCAAGTGTAGAAGAAGTTTTCTAAGCCTTCTCAGCAGCTTTAAGAATATTTATACTGGTCTTCTTGTCAACCATAGCTGTCACACGAGTCTCTACAGTCTTGAGCTTTTCTTCCACAGAATGCTTAAGCTTCTTCATCTCCACATCCATTGTAGATACTGTCATGTACTGAGATCTTAATACCTTGGCAACTCATTGATCATCAATTTTCTTACTTTCCCTTCTTAATTCTTTACTTAGAGTGACTAAGTTTGTTGGCTGATAACACTGAGTGTAGTAGAATGAGAAGTTCTTCTTTGGATCTATAGAATCAAAACTATCTACACTCCTGTTAAAAGTTGTGTCTTCATCTGGCATATTGGAATCCTCATCATGTAGTTGATAAATAAGATCAGCCATTGAACATTCAGAAGAGATTTTCCCCTGAAGTCCCTTGTTAGGGGAACTTGAAGTAGCTTCAGGGGGAAATTCTTGCTGAATTTCCAAGGCTATATTGAGAACCTTTTTCTGATGTATCCCCACCCACACCCATATATTTATCATGGATCTCATCCATACTTACTCCACTCATTTTTTCTTGACCTTATATGGTCTGTCTCTCCCCAAGATTACTAGAACTGCTAGGTTCTTTCTCACACTCTCTTTCTTTTGCCATGATCCTCACAAGGGTTTGATCATGCTTCTCTCCCTTTATTTTTCTCTCTAGCTCACTGTTGTCATTCCTAACAGGGCTCCTATGTGGTGAGGGTGGCACTTGATGAGCTAGCCCCATCAATGCATCTAGCACATGCAGAGCTGTGGGAGAAACAAGACCAAGTGCAGTATGTCCCAGAGGCAAAAGATGAGTGCTTTGGGAGGTTAAGATATTTAGACTGACACTCTCTTCCCCTGACACATGTGAAATTTCTTCCAAAGAATGAGGAATTTCAGTGGTCTATTTCTCAGTGGGATCCACAATGGTTTGATCTCTAGATGGAGAAGATTGCATGAAATTTGAAGGATCTATAACCATTGTTTCATGTAGTTGGCTCCTCAGTGGATAAAGAAAGCCGAGGATTTGATGTTAATGGGCCTAGTGTTTGCTCCATTACATCTGATGAAAGAGTAGGAATAGAAAAAGGTGGAATTGGAGAATCAGTGGATAAGTGGGGCTGAATCACAGAAGTGTGTGTAGTGTGCAACCTTGCCTGTGCATCATCTAAATCTACACTCTTGGGATCCACTGATGAAGTTTCCAATGGATCATTTGCCTGTGTATGTGTATGTGTATGTGCATCCTCACTCAACTGTGTCCTGGCTGTAGGACTATTTTCAATAACTATATCTTTTTGAGAAGATATAGTTAGGGATGTGTTTTTAGCCTTCTTACTAACTAAACCCTTTTGGGAGGAATTAGCAGGCTTAGGTTTAGGGTTTCCCTCAATTGCCTTCCCATTCACCTTCTTTCCCTTATGCCTCCCTGGCATACTCTCCACTTCCTCACCACCCTCAGTTATTGTGGTGTCAATTACTTCTATGGGTCTTTTTGTTCCTCTTGTCTTAGTGAGAGCAAGAGATTTGGCTTTAGACTTGATCAAGAAAATAAGTGGTGCATCAGTGGAAGGATTTGAGTGTGCAGGACTCTCATCCATAGATGCAGAATGCAAATAATTAGAGGGAGTAGGAATGGGATTAGAAGTTACCAGAGCCATATGGTAAGGAAGCTCATATGGAGTCTTAACTTGAGAATACTTCACTATGTCACTGAACAATCTCAAACCTTACTTGTAAGAAAAGATTGTGAGATCTTCTCTATTGGCATTTGTAATTGCCGGCCGGTCCAAATTTACTGTTTACTTCTAAATCAACAATGTGATAAACCTAGCAAAGTAAACTTCATGCTTCCTCCTATCCTTAGGTCCTAACTTTCCAACCAATCCAGAAAAGACCATCTCTCCAATGTTAAATCTAACATCTCTAATCATGGCATAGGCAATTTTTTTGTGAGAAGGAAGTGGTAACGTTAAAATTGGAGCATTTTCCTGAAAATACCCTAGTGATTGTATCAAACAGATAGGACAATTCCTTCTTACAATTCACTCTTTTCAAATCTTTAAATTTCAATTCTTTTCCTTCCTCACATTCATAACCGTCTTTAATAACAAAAGAAATTAAATCACTATTGCTAGGATTCTCAGTAGAGAAATTATCATTTGGCAAATTTAAAGCATCATTAAGCAAAGCTAGAGTAATCTTACAATTTTGACCTTGAACACTGAAGTTGATTCCAACTATCTCGACCCCATTAGAACTAATCTCATAGTCAGCACTGGTCCAAGCTTCGAGTAGTACAGATTTGTATATAACTGGGTCCTCAAATATGGCAGTTGAATACTCAGAGTTCATGAGATACTCCATCATTGGGTGGAAGCATTTGTCGACCTTGCTTATCTCAGAATAACCAACAAAATTGTTAGTGGAGACGAAAAACACACCATCAATCTTTTGAATCTCTTTGGGCGCCATTGATATCTGTAAAAGCTTTGAGAAAACTAGGGTATTGCAGTTGAGAATTTGGGAAAAGTTCACAAAGATTAGCGTAAGGGGAAAAAATGAAATGAAATTCAATATATTTCCCCTGAAGTTTAAATCTGAACCGTTAGAAGATTTTGGCGGTTAAGTACCAATTTACCCCTTTAAATGACGATCCCCTGATTATTAACCATGTACGGGGATAATTCATCAGGGGATAAATTATTACTAGATCAGTGGAAAAACTGACTAGACGAAAAATAATTCTAAATAATCCAATACTGAATGATTTTATCATGCATCTGATAACTTGAAATTATTTGAGCTCTAAGTTAATCTTTAACACTTTAATTTATAAATTTCAAATACAGAATGGATTTTATTTGAGTATTAAGATGACTACTATTTTCCACTGATGTGTATGATCAGGGGAAAGCATTAATATCCCCTTCCACATTTGAAATCTCTAAATAACACTTTATAGCTTAAATCCAAAACAGTATGAAGAACTTCAAGAGATTTTGATTTCATTCATTTCCAACCACAGATGCATTACAAATCATTAAGCAAGTGAAACTTCATACAATCATTTTTGATAAATTAAGAACTCAAATTGATCATACCAAATTCTCCAACTAACTTGGTAAAGGTAGCTTCATCTAGAGGCTTGGTAAAGATGTCTGCAATTTGTTCATTACGGGGAACAAAATATAGTTCTATGTTGCCGCTTAACACATGCTCTCTAATCAAATGGTACCTTATATCAATGTGCTTTGTTCTGGAGTGATGAACTGGATTTTCAGTAATGGAAATAGCACTGGTATTGTCACACAAGATTGGAATGGCTTTAAGATTGAATCCATAATCAAGAAATTGATTTTTCATCCACAAGATTTGGGCATAGCAACTCCCAGCAGGAATATATTCTGCTTCAGCAGTGGAAGTTGAGATTGAATGTTGCTTCTTGCTAAACCATGACACTAGCCTTCCACTTAGAAATTGGCAGCTACCTGTAGTGCGTTTCCTATTAATTTTGCAACCCCCAAAGTCTGCATCTGAATAACCAACCAATTCAAATCCTGTGTCCTTTGGATACCACAAAGCAAAGTATAAAGTTCCCTTCACAAATCTCAAAATCCTCTTGGCTGCAATATGATGAGACTCCTTAGGATTGGACTGATATCTAGCACACAATCAGGTTGCAAACATAATGTCTGGCCTTCTAGCTGTGAGATATAAGAGAGAGCCAATTAACCTTCTATATTCGTTAGGATCCACATCTTTTCCATCGTTATCAAGATCAATCTTCACAGCAGTTGACATAAGAGTTTTGGCAATTTTGTAGTCCATCATATCAAACTTCTTCAATATTTTCTTTGCATATTTTCCTTGATAAATGAAAATCCCATTTGAAGTTTGCTTAATCTGCAATCCTAGAAAGTAGGATAGCTCATCCATCATACTCATCTCAAACTTACTTTACATGAGTTTGGAAAACTTTTCACAAAGCTTATCATCAGTGGAACCAAAGATTATGTCATCAACATAGATTTGCACCAAGATAAGGTTCCCCTAATGCTTTCTGTGAAACAAAGTCTTGTCAACAACACCTCTTATGAACTTGTTTTCAGTCAAGAACTCGACTAATGTATCATACCAAGCTCTAGGAGCTTGCTTCAGTCCATATAATGCCTTATCCAATTTGAAAACATGACTTGATAACTTTGCATTTTAAAAACCTGGTGGTTGCTGCACATAAACTTCCTCTTTTAATTTACCATTCAAGAATGCACTTTTAACATCCATTTAAAAAACTTTGAAATTGGAATGTGCAACATAAGCCAAGAAAATCCTTATTGCTTCCAACCTTGCAACATGTGCAAAGGTCTCATCAAAATCAATACCCTATTCTTGAAGATATCTTTTGGCCACCAATATTGTTTTGTTTCTTACCACCAATCCATTCTTATCCAGTTTATTTCTAAACACCCACTTTGTTCCAATGATTACTCTTCCCTTTGGCCTAGGAACAAGTTTCTATACACCATTTCTTTTAAACTGGTTCAATTCCTCTTGCATTGCAAAGATCCAGTCTGAGTCTTGAAGAGCATCCTCCACTTTCTTGGGCTCCATTTGAGATAAAAAGCATGAGTACAAACATTTATTCACAATTGCACTCCTAGTTTGCACTATTAAGCTTCGATCCCCAATAATTAAATTTCTAAGATTATCTTTTGACCATTTACTTCTGCTTTGAATAGATTCCCTTCTTGAATTGATAGAAGCTCCCCCTTGATTATTGCTATTAACTTTACCATTTGCTCCCCCTTAATTATTGCTCCCAGAAAATTGAGAATTTTCCACTGATATATCTTCCACTGAAGTTCCATTTTCCACTGCTACTTCATTTTCCACTGAAGCTTCATTTTACACTAAAGCACCTTCATGATTTTCAACAACATTTTGGATAACTGGAACTTCAGCAACATCTCTTTCTTCATCATATTCTTCCCATAACTCATTCTTAAACTTTACTTCTTCAAGAAATCCATCATCTTGGAGACCAGTAAGAATGGAATCCTTAAAGGAAACATGAATTGATTCAATTACAATTTGAAGTCTGAAAATGTAAACTCTAAGGTCATGTTTGGTTGGAGAGCGGAAAAGGAAATGGATTGGATTAGATAAAACTAGGAGAATGGATTCAATATAATGGACTCCATTCTCTTGTTTGGTATACATCAAGAAATGGATTCATATTTATTTATTGTTGTATATCCATATTATAATATAATATATATATATATATATATATATTAATATATTAATATTTATAACCTTTTTGTATTTAAAAATATAAAAATAAAAATAATCATATACTCCATATTTTTTTAAAATTATGTATAAATTAATATAATTAATAATTAAAAAGTGTTTTAAATAATTTATAATAACAAAAATATTTATAATATATTTTTAGAAGTTTAAACAATTAGATATAGAAATTACATATTTAATTATATTTTTAAATTTATAACAAATATTAATAATAATAATTTATATTTATTAAAAAATAAAAGAATAACTATATATACATATATAACTATGCTGTTGTGCATAGTAATACATAGTTAGGCGCCAGTGCTATTACTAAAATCTGTTTCCGCACAAAACTCATCGGTAACAAAATAACGGATTGCGTAAAGCAGACAAACGAATTGACTTTTCTAGATAACTCAACCAAACAATTACAAACGGATTTCTCTTTTCAATTCGTTTCCAACCTCCTCTTTTTTCTGAACCAAACATAGCCTAAAAGCTTTTGAAGTCAAGGAATATCCAAGAAAGATTCATTCATCAGCTTTTAGATCAAACTTTCCAATCTTTTCTCCAAAGTTACTCAATACAAAGCACTTGCATCCAAAAACATGAAAGAACTTTATGTTTGGTTTCCTTCCATTCATTACTTCATAAGGAGTTTTCCCTTGATATTTGGTAATTAATGACCTATTTTGAGTAAAACAAGCAGTCATAATTACCTCTGCCCAGAAATAGGTTGGAAGCTTGGCTCATTCAACATAGTCCTTGCAGCTTCAATCAATGTCCTATTTTTCCTTTCAACCACCCCACTTTGTTGAGGGGTTCTAGGAGCAGAAAACTCTTGCTTGATCCCTTTGCTTGCACAGAAGTCATTCACAGTTGAATTCTTAAACTCAGTTCCATTATCATTCCTTATCCTTTTAACTTTAAACCCAGATTCAGTTTGAACTTGATTAACATGATCAATGATTTACTTTGCAACTTCATCCTTGGAGTGTTCAAACTTGACCCAAGTATACTTTGAGAAATCATCAACCATCACCATACAAAACCTTTTCTTGGCAATTGACATGACATTTACAGGTCCAAAAAGATCCATGTGAATAAGTTCAAATGGTTGCACTACTTTTGACCTTCCTTAGGTGAAATGAAAATTTCTTGAATTTTCCAAGCTGGCAAGCTGAACACAAACTTTCTTGAGAGAATTCCAACTGAGGTAGTCCAGAAACTAACTCCCTTTTCACAAGACTATTCATTGTTTTGAAGTTAAGATGAGACAATCTCTTATGCCATAACTAAGATTTTTCAAAAGAAACTTTATTGAATAAACATGCATCCATCCTTGCAGAAGAAAAATCAGCTACATAAATGTTTCCTTTCCTTGATTCTTTCAAATTTCTTTATTTGTCCCCTGATCCTTCATCTTAAATCCTTCACTTGTAAAGCTGACATAAAATCCATTATCTCCAAGCTGACTGACACTTAACAAATTATGCTTCGGGCCATCAAATAGAGCTGCATTATCAAATGAAATCTGTCCATTTGCTACCAATCCATAACCCAAAGTAAAACCCTTGCTATCATCACCAAAAGAGATGACTGGTCCATCCTTTTTAACAAAGTTCATCAACAAAGATTTATCCCATGTCTTCTTGTTATTCTTTGAAAATCCTCCTGAAGCATGTCGTCCAAAAATGGCTCCAATGTTTCTATATTCATTACCCAACTTAATTGTTGCCACCCGTTGTGAGCGGTCAACGAATTATTGTAGGTCACCTACTTGGATTTTGTGCTCTATCAACTCTCGCAAATGATTACACCTCTCCGTCTCATGCCCATAATCCTTGATACTCACAGTATTTAGAAGTGTTGATTTCTTGATCTGGGTTCATGGGTCTTGCAACTTGATATGCGGGGTCTTTTTGCAAAAAATCAAGTATTTTGACTCGACTTGTATTGAGGCGTGTGTATTCATCATCACTTTTAAAACGAGATCGCTCTCGTTGCTCAGAATTCTTCCAATCTCTTCTTGAGTAATCCTTTCTACCATCCACTTGGTCCAACTTCTCATTCCCAGGTGCATTCCATTTGGGTCTTATGCTTCCAGCCGCCTCTTGTATATTAAGACGATGTTCCAAAATTTGAAAAGCAGCTCTTAATGACTTGGATCGTTTTTCATGATATTCTTTGATAATATGACTGTGCTTGTCTTGGTCTATTCCATGACCCAAAGAGTTGATTGCCACATCTTCAACTAGGTATGGAATATCCTCACATTCTTGTCTGAATCTAGCGATATACTCTCACAAAGACTCAGATTTCCTTTCTCACTTGCATCAAATCACAAGACTCCTTGCCATCCTCCAAATTACTTGACCACCTCAATTTGAACTGGTCAGTTAGCGTTTGCCATGAGTCAATTGACCTTGCCTTTAGTTTTCGATACCACTTGTGAGCACTTCCCTGCAAGCATGTGGGGAAAAGCTGGCATTTGTGGATGTCGATGTGGCCATAAAAGTTCATTCTTCCATTGAACATTTCCAAGTAATCTCCTAGGTCTGTCGTCCCATCAAAAGGGTCAAGTTGTGGTACTCGTAATTTATGATCAACTGGTGCTCTTTCGATTGCTTCTATCAATGGCTCATTTTCTGGCAACAGCATGCCTTTTTGGGTGGCCACAAATTGCTTCATAAGGGTCATTTCTTCCTTCAACTTAGTCGGCTCTTTTGATACTATTTCTTTGGGTCTTTTCTTTTCCTTCTTTTTGTTTTCTTTTTGCTCATCTGGTTTTATTTGAGAATATCCACTATCCATTGTTTGGTATTCTGAGCTCGTGTCTTTTTTTTGTTTCAACTCCTTTAACTCTTCTTCCATTCTCTTTATGACTCTTTGAGCTTCAACTTTTTCCTTCAAGACCTGCTGATAAGCTTTCAACTTTTCCACCTCTTCTTTTAATGGGTCTTCCTACTTGGTTGTGGGCTTTTTAGTCTAAGCTTCACGCTTTTTCTTCTCAAGCATGAACCTAATGTCACTCTCTTCTAAGATCCTCTTTTTGAACTAAGGAGCCTCATTTCCTTCATCCAAAATCACCTTTTGCCTCTTTTTCTTTTCTTTCTTTTTGTTCATGTCTTCCTCATGAGCTATAAGAGCTGTATCAAAATTAAGTCTTGTGGACACATATGGACGCATCGGGGTGCAATAGACATCAACAGATGAGGTATAAAACACTTTCCTTTCTAGGGTTTTATGCTACCTTTTCAATGGGCTTGTCAATTCGTCCTCTGATACTACCATCCTTGAATTATGAGTGAAGGTTTTAAGAGTCGTGGTTTAAGACCTACTTCTTAGCGCCAAATGATGAGTTCACAGGTCTTCTCCCA
>JAUEJK010209332.1:0-10487 GCA_032274865.1 Eryngium alpinum
TAATTTTTATTATTTTATATATATTATATAATATAATATAAAAATATATTATTTTATTATTAAAAGTTCAATTTTTCAATTCGAACCGAACCGTTTTAACAAAAACCGAACCGAACCGAAATTTATTACGGTTAAAAAAAATAAACCGAATCGAACCGAATTTTATAAAAAACCGAATCGAACCGAACCGAAATTAACGCTTCGGTTCGGTTTTTTGGTTTCGGTTCGGTTTTGCTCACCCCTACTTGTTTTTGATATGTCAAAATCTTCTTTGTGAAATTTAATCAAGACTTCCCCTAAGATCATGCAATGCAACACTCAGCACATAACCACATAATATTCAAGATAAGAGAACACTTTCTCTTGTCTCAAAACTTCCTCTTAGATTAAGATACAACACGTCAACTCGTATCTTAATTTTTATGTTTTAGAATCTGTTATAATTCTAAACATATATCACAGTCTTATTTTCCACATTTTAGAATCTGTTATATTTCTATTATAAGACTGTAATATTCACAAGTTTTTCCCACATAGTCTTTTTATCCACTTATATAGAATCTGTTATAATTCTATATTTCTATAAGACTATTATTTAACAAATTCTTCCCCTATTTTGAGATATCAAAATCAAGGAAGGCTGCAAGCAGACAAAACATGGCAGATCATACAGGACCGTAGCAGGCAGCAAACAGGAAAAACACCATGCAAACACCACACGCACGACTCACGCACACGGTTTGCACTATATAAGGGGAGGGGGAGGGATTTATAGGTACATCACTCCAGTTCTATGACATTCCATCCTTAGTTCTCCTTTTAAAATAATAAAAATACATAGCAAGTCCTAGTAAATACAACTTCCCCTTGCTTAGTACATAAAGGATAAATACATACAAAAGAAGTACAATAAAACAGGAGTAAAGTGATATCTCAAGAACTTCCCCTATGGCACCAGGAGCTTGAAGGCAGCGGTATGATTTCAAGAACTTAAATGAAGACTGCTTCAAGCTTTTGCAGATGCCATTCAAGAATTATGAGAAATAATGAATTAAAGATAGGAAGTTTAGCACCTAGTTTTAATAGTTGAAGTTGTCTGGATAGAAACCAAAGGAAATTAGAAAGTTCAACATTGAACTTGGTTGAATTCTGATACAAACAGTTATAGCACAGTCCAATCCAACCAACAAGACAACCAAATACAGTGACCAAGGTATTAACCACCAAGACAACTTTAGTTGTCAACTTATAAAACCAACAGTTGGATATATCAAAATATCCAAAGAGTAGAGAACAAGAGGCAGCAGTTTTGAACATAAGTTCTAAATGTTAAAAAATATATCAAGTTACTAGCAGAATCAGTTCATAGGCAAACATAGAAAGTTAAAATGGAACTGATCATTTGATAACCAAGTCAGGAGCCAAAGTGAACCAAGGAATGATTCTGTAGTTGCCAAGCACCATAACAGGGTACAAGTACCACAAACCAATATTACTTTCAAGCCAATCATAAACACAATGTCCAGTAAATCTGAACTCATAGTGGTAAAAAACACTAACCAACACCAAAGCTTCCTGTTCACTGAATACAACCAAGATACACAGCAAGTATGCATATGAACTCACACATATGAATTCTAGTGGCTGCCAAGGCAGTGATCAAGATCAAGAGAGCTTCTATGGTCCCTCAAGCATGTCTTACCAAGGGAGCAGTGTGTGTGTTGTGTTCCTAAGTGAATGAATGCAATGACATGAATAAAACCATTAATACCAAGCCATTCATTCATAATAATGTTTTCCAAGCAACTGAAAAAGTCTTTCCAGTTGAAAGAAAACATAAAAGAGCACCTGTATTAAGCATATAACAGGCCAACATAGTAAGCTAGGACAAACTGGCACATAATCAACAGTTTATAGTATCAAGTAGCGAAACATGATAAAAAATAGTTCATAACAGAAACAAGTTCACAGAAAATCAAAAATCTATCGAGGGGAGTCAGGAGATAAGTTAAAGATGTCCAAGTGAAAGAGACTGTTGTGAGTCTGATTGGTGATCCTATTAGCTGTCTTAGAAATAATCACATGCTTATCAACCTCTGGCACAGCTGAGACATCATCCCTTCTTTTTGAATTTTCAAGTAACTTATAAAGTATGTCAATCTCTTGTTGTTGCCTTAGGTTTACTGATTCTAGCCAAGCAACTCTTTCTTTCAGTTTTTCTACAGATTTGGACAGGATTTCTAAAGTCTGAGAGGTATCACATGACTTGGAGTTGATTGAGGAACTAGAGGACACATGTGACTTTAAGTGTTTGTTCTTACTCAGCTGATCAACTGAAGCAGTTTCCAAAAGTTTCCTCTTCATTTTGCTAGAATGAAGATAGCAAATAATGAAAAGATGAATGTAGGTAATGAATGCAGATAGTGCAAGTGTACAAGTGAACTTATAAGCAAGAGACAAATACACTAATGCACATCAAGACAAACAATGCACAAGTATTCATAAAATCTGACATGGTAAGCATGGTAAACATGAGCATTTAAAACAAATCAGATCATTGGAAACAAGTAGTTCCTAAATAGTGTAAGCAAATAGCAAGGAAACATAGTCAAGAAAAAGTAGTTTCCCTTTTCAGCATTCAAATAATGCATAAATAAAGAGACTGAGAGTGACAACAAGATAACACATCAGTCAAAAATAACTTTTAGCAGCCAAAACATCCTAGGAAATCTGAATCATAGATTATATAGGACATATAGCAATTTTGAACACATATAATCATGGTATAGGTAAAAGTTAAGCTCAAAGTGGAAATAGGTGAAAAACAACACTTCACAAGTTCCTTTACCAAATAAGCATTAAAGAGGTAAAGATCAGATATGATAACAAGTTGACAGCATTCAGTCAAGTAATCATATAGTTTCTATTAGCAAGAAACATACAAAAGATAGAGATAAGTCACATTGAGCATTAAATATGACAAAGACATGATAATTTTTCATGAATTCTTGACTCACCAAGCTGAAGTATTAAATCAGTAAGTGAAAACATATTATCAGATAGCATGATAGTGACATAACAATGAATGATCACAGTTTCAAGACTTAATCAGATAATACACCATGCTGACAAAGCATAACCACACCAAAAACATATCATAGCAAGTAAACACATAAACTTCATTTAACAAAGTCTAGATGCACAAGGAGTGTCAAAAACTAGGAATGAAAGGATGTTATTGGACATGATCAGTGAGTGCATATCATGAGAGTATCTAAATTCAAATAATCCAAGTCACTTAAAATTTATATAACCAATTAAACTCATGAAAACATGACCAGATCATCAAAACTGGCCAAAAACAGTAAGTATATAGCCAAAAATAGTCACTAATTCAACTTAACCAAGCATAAGTCAGTAAACATGTCATCAGGTTATAACCAAATTCAACAGATATCACAAAATAATGAGCCAACTAAACAAGTAGCAAGCAGATATATCAGTTTATCCAAAGCAATATCTTCGAGAACATGTTAAACAACAAACTTTTATCAGTAAAAGTTCAACTAAATCAAGCAAATGGTATTTAAACCAATAACCAGATATCAACAAGTGACAAATCATGAAATTAGTCGAAATTAACACATAACAGGTAACAATCATATGGTAAACTCAAATAAGCATGTCAATAATCAGATCAACAACCTAGATAACATGACTCAAATCAAAACCCTATGAGAATAAACTTCAAATCCTTTGTAATATGCCAAAAATCGAGAACTAATAAGCTTTAAAGCTTCGGTTTTAAAGAGAAAAAATTAGGGTTTCGAAACTTGTTAGATCTTGTTTTGGATTTTAGGGATTTTTGAAGAAAGTACAGGAAGGAAAGAAAATAACAAAAGAGGCAAAATACTATTTCATTTCATAAGATTCTCAGTACAATCATTGGGTTTTTATAGCTACATCTGGTTTGTTATCTTAAGGGGGACCACTGCTAAATTATTATACAGCTATCAATTGGAGAATACAAGGCCGTTAGTCACATCCTTTTGTTATGAGTCAAAACGACATTGACTGAGGTCGTTTTGGTCTTCTATTCAAATACACACTCCCGCTCCCCAATTTAGCCCTAGCTTCACAATTAAGCCTGCATTTCTGACAATTCCCTCCCCCTTAAGCTAAACCTTGTCCTCAAGGTTTGAAATTTGGAAATTTTGACACTAACTTCTCCCAAGATTCCCACGTAGCCTCTTCTACTGAGCCTCCTTCCCATTGCACTCGAACCATTACTACTGGGGAATTGCCTCGTTTGATCAATTGTCTGTCCACAATAGCAATCGGAGAAGGATTCAGAACTCCATCATCATCTATTCCTGGTAAGTTAATCTGTACCACTTTGTTAGTGCCAATCTTCTTCTTTAGCTGAGAAACATGGAACACATTATGAATTCTGCTAGAAGTAGGCAAGTCCAGCCTATAAGCTACCTTCCCAATTTTCTCTGTAACTGTATATGGGCCATAGAATCTAGCTGAGAGCTTATGGTGCCTTCTTGCTGCAATGGATTGTTGTCTGTAGGGCTGTAGTTTTAAGTAGACTGCATCACCAACCACAAATTCCCTTTCACTCCTCTTTTTGTTAGCATACCAAACCATCCTTTCTTGGGCTTTAATAAGATTCTCCTTGAGCAACTGCTGAATAGCAACTCTGTCTTTAAGAAATTGATTCACCATTACATCACCACAATTTGGGACCTGATAGTTAATGGAAGGAGGAGGAACCTGATATAAAGCCTGATATGGAGACATCTTTATAGCAGTATGATAAGTGGTGTTGTACCACCATTCTGCCATAGGTAACCAATAAGCCCATTTTGCTGGTTGTTGTCCCACCATACACCTCAAATACATTTCAATACATTGGTTTAACCTTTCTGATTGCCCATCTGACTGCGGATGGTAGGCAGTAGTAAAATTTAATTTAGCTCCCAGTACCTTAAACAAAGCTTTCCAGAAATTGCTAGTAAACAAGGGATCCCTGTCACTTATAATTGCTTGGGGTACACCATGCAGCTTAGTTACATTATCCAAGAATTCTTTAGCTATTACTTCAGCTGTATAGGGGTGACTAAGAGCAATAAGATGATAGTATTTTGTTAACTTGTCTATTACCACCAATATACAATCCTTGCCATGAGATTTAGGCAATCCCTCAATAAAATCCATACTTACCACTTGCCAAATACCATCTGGTATTGGAATGGGTTGCAAAAGACCAGGGGTAGGTACATGCTCCACTTTATTTCTTTGACAAATTTCACATTCTTTAACAAACCTTGTAATGTCAGACTTCATAGTTGGCCAGAAAAATAAGAGTTCAGCTCTCTTAAGGGAAGCATTAATTCCAGAATGGCCACCCTCCATGCTGGCATGGATACTAGCACAAATCTTCTCCCTTACTCCATTTATGTTACCAATGTAATACTTTCCAGCTTTCTTCAAATCCCCATTTACCAGAGTATACTCCTCATAAGCATTGTTATTAAGAGCTAGTTGTGCCAGTATATCTTGTGCTTCTGTATCTTCAAGTAAACTGTCCCTAATCTCTTACCTCCAGGCTGGTAAGATTACTTGTATAGCAGAACATTCATTTTCATTCTCCTGAATTCTAGATAATGCATCTGCAACCACATTGTCTTTTCCCTTTTTATAAGATATGCTGTAGTCTAGTCCCAACAATTTTGCTAGCCATTTCTGTTGAAGACTGGTAGTAATCTTTTGCTCCATAATATACTTCAAAGCTTCATGATCTGTTTTTAGAATGAAATGGTGACCTATTAGATAGGCTTTCCATTTATCAGTAGCCAATATTATGGCTAGGAGCTCCTTCTCATATGTTGAAAGCCCTAAGTGCCTGTTGCTCAAAGCTTTGCTTAAGTAAGCCAATGGTCTTCCCTCCTGCATTAATACTGCACCAATCCCTGTGTTGCATGCATCAGTTTCAATAATAAAAGATTTGGAAAAATCAGGCAAAGCTAAGACTGGAGTTGTGATCATTGCTTCCTTCAGTTTATGGAATGATTTATCAGCTTCTTCATTCCATCCAAAATTCCCTTTTTTGAGCAGCTGTGTCAAAGGCTTACTGATAATACCATAATGCTGGACAAACCTTCTATAATAACCTGTCAGTCCCAAAAATCCCCTTAGAGCTTTGATGTTTTTAGGTCTAGGCCAATCCCTCATAGCTTGTATCTTTGACTGATCAGCTTGTACTCCTGCTGCTGAAATAATATGCCCCAAGTACTCCACTTGCTTCTTTGCAAACTCACATTTACTTTCTTTTACAAACAGCCTGTTTTGCCTCAATATTTCAAGGACTTTAGACAAGTGTTCCACATGTTTTTCCTCATTAGGGCTATATATCAGGATATCATCAAAGAACACCAATACAAACTTCCTGATATATTCTTTAAACACCTCATTCATGAGAGACTGAAATGTAGCTGGAGCATTTGTTAAACCAAATGGCATAACAAGAAATTCATAATGCCCTTGATGTGTTCTAAATGCAGTTTTATAAACATCATCATTATGCATTCTCACCTGATGGTATCCACTCCTGAGGTCCAGTTTGGTATAGATTTTGCTCCCCTTTAGTTCTGCTAAAAGCTCCTCAATAACAGGAATAGGATACTTGTTCTTAATAGTGATGGAATTTAAAGCTCTGTAGTCTATAACTAACCTCCATGTACCATCCTTTTTCTTCAC
The DNA here is from genome assembly GCA_032274865.1 of Eryngium alpinum. Lineage (NCBI taxonomy): Eukaryota > Viridiplantae > Streptophyta > Magnoliopsida > Apiales > Apiaceae > Eryngium > Eryngium alpinum. The sequence continues at coordinate 6,766 of JAUEJK010209332.1, forward strand.
TAAGAGCACTGGTGAGGCATATGGGGAGGAACTATGTTTTATGATCCCAGACTTCAGCATTTCTTGTGTTATTTTTTCTATTTCCTCCTTTTGTACAAATGGACATCTGTAAGGATTTGAACTAACTGGTTGGCTCCCTGGTTTAATAGGTATCTTATGATCATGCATTCTCACTGGTGGTAAACCACTAGGAGCTTCAAAAACATCAACATATTGTTGCAGAACCTTGGCAATACTATCAGGTATGTCCCCCTTTTTCTTATTCTCCATTTTAGCTTCAGTGACCTTTGCATTTATGGCTGTAATCTGCACCAAATAATAAGCTTCCTCTCCATGAAATTTTGTTTGTTTGGGAGCTTCCATTTGTACTTCCACCTTGACCTTTGACTGATGCTGCTTTAACAACACTTTCTCACCCTTCCAGTTAATGACAACACTTTCCTCAGAAAAATCAAAGGTAACTGGACTGACCATGGTCATCCAATTTACTCCTAGCACCACATCATATCCCCCCAATGGTATAACATCCATAGGTGCATTAAATTCCTTTCCATCCATAGTCCATTTCACATTCTCTATAGTAGTACTGCATTGTAATTTAGCTCCATTTGCTACTGTGATATTGAAAGGTGTACAAGGTTTTGTATTCAATTTAAGGGTCTTAACTAGGGTTTGAGATATAAAATTATGTGTAGACCCACTGTCAATTAACATACTCAATGGTTTGTTGTGAATGTAACCTTGTACCTTGATGGTGTGCATCCCTTTTGAGCCCTGCATAGCATGACATGAAATTTTAGGCATCTCCTCCACTGCATTATCTTGCCCTGTATCCTCATTATCATCCCACATGACTGCTAATTCCTCTTCATTCTCCTCTTTGTTTTGTGGTTCCTCTGTGAGAATTACATATATCTTCTTCTTTTCACACTTGTGTCCTAGTCCATATTTTCCATCACAGTGAAAGCATAATCCCTTAAGCTTCCTTTCATTAAGCTCAGCTATTGTTAACCTCCTACTGCCTTCCACAGCTGGTGTCTTGCTTATATTGCTACTCATTGTTTCATTTGTGGTCTTAATCTGTGGCTGAGTGTACTTTATGAATCCCCCATTTAACAATGGCTTTCCTGCAGTTTTGTACCTCCTGTCCATTATTCCCAACAGCTGTTCCTGGCCTCTAGCTAGGTTCCTTGCCTCCTGTAGAGTTTTGGGTTTACAATTGTATAGATGCTGAGCTATCTCATCTTTCAAACCACTTATGAAATTGTCAATATAATAGGATTCCCTGTGGAATCCCTCCTCAGCCATGACATATGCTCTTAATTCATCAAACTGAGTTATATACTCCTCCACTTTGCCTTTCTGTGTCAGTTTATTAAACTGTCCAACCACATTTTCATAACCAGTCCTTGAGAACCTGTTGCATACCAAATTGACAAAATCTCCTCATAATAAATTTGGATTTTCCTCTGCTGCAGTTCTGAACCACACATCAGCCTCACCTTCCATGTATATTGATGCACATATGACCTTGGATCTGGGGTCAATAGATGGATTGAGCTGAAAATATCTTTCACATTTATTTATCCAGCTTCTAGGTTCCTTCCCATCAAACTTGGGAAAATCAACTCTGGGTGGTTTATAAGTTGAGTATGGTGGCTGGTTAATATTATGAGTTGGTGTACATATATAGGGAGGTGGTGGCACAGTCATATGTGGATGTGTTTGTGGGGAGGTAAACATAGGATATATGGGAGCTGCATAGGGGTTGAGAGTTGATGGATGGGGTAAATATGTAGGTATGGTGATTTGAGGTATAGGCTGGGATTGAGGGACTTTGATGGGTTGTGGATTAATGTGAGTGGTTACAACTGGATTAGGTATAGAGGTTGAACTGCTAGATCCATCAGCCATTTTCATAACATCAACTCTATCCAAATTTACTAGCTGGTGGTTTCCTTTCCAATTAACACTTTTATGGTCCTTCGTTCCTTCAACAGTTATATTATTTTGAATGCCAGCAACATTAGATGGGGTTTGAGGAGAAATCAATACCTGATCTGTACCTTCCACTAGAGCCTCATTCTTCTGTTTATCCATCTGTGCAGGTGTATTTCCAGAATTCTTCTCTTTCATCATGTATTCCATCATAAAGGAAAACTTCTTATTCAAGTCTTCAACATAGTGGGTGAGTTTCAAAAATCTCTCATCTGTATTTTTGTTATTCTGCACAAATCTACCATCCATCTTCTCCAATTGGTCATAAGTTTGTTTCTGGATCTCCCCCATGTTTGTCTGTAGATTTTCTAGCTTGGAATCAATTGTAGCCATGGATTTTTGGTTTACTGATTTTTCAGCCATTTGGTGTTTGAAACTGGAGGTTTCTATGGTTGAAAATGGAAGCTGATAGCAGAGGACCACCGCTTTGATACCAAAATTGTTAGATCTTGTTTTGGATTTTAGGGATTTTTGAAGAAAGTACAGGAAGGAAAGAAAATAACAAAAGAGGCAAAATACTATTTCATTTCATAAGATTCTCAGTACAATCATTGGGTTTTTATAGCTACATCTGGTTTGTTATCTTAAGGGGGACCACTGCTAAATTATTATACAGCTATCAATTGGAGAATACAAGGCCGTTAGTCACATCCTTTTGTTATGAGTCAAAACGACATTGACTGAGGTCGTTTTGGTCTTCTATTCAAATACACACTCCCGCTCCCCAATTTAGCCCTAGCTTCACAATTAAGCCTGCATTTCTGACAAAACTCAAACTTGATTTCTCAAAAGTTTGTACAAATTAAAGATTTGAAGTGAATAAAAACAATATTCTTTGAAAACAACTTGAAAACTACGGTTTTAATTTAACAAAACCGAAAATGGTTTGATTTTGAAAAGATAAAGTAATTTTTGAAGGATTTTCAAAGGATTTTCTTAGATTTTGAATCGAAACATGTATGCATGCAAGGTCAGTAAGAATCATACCCAAAACGCAACACCAAGCACAAAAACTTAGCAAATCTTCCCAAAGAAATGATAAACAAGCTTAATTTGGTTGGGATTCGAAAGAATAGTGAAGAAATCAAGTGAGAAACTCTCGATTTCGTCAAATCGCCAAGAGAGAAGATAGAGTGAACTCTGTGTGTGTGTGTGTTTTATTTTGTGTGAGAGTGTACCGATTTGATTTCTCGGTTGAGAGATCAGAAGCTTCCAGAATACTCAAAAAATAAATGGCTAAGATTAAACACTTAAAAAAAATCTAATGGTAGTAAATATGTAGGGTTTGATAACACCTGATGAACGGCTGCGATTAAATCTTGTAGTGGGGTGCACCACACCAGATTATGAAGGTCCATTGCATACGCTTGTGGACTTCTCCATACTTGATTTCTCCCACTAGATTCATTGAATCTAGACACCTTTTTGAATTTCTCCAAAAAGATAGTAAATAAGCTATAAAAATTGTATAATTAATTTTGTAAAATTAATTTTAATCCAATAATCAAGCACAAAGCGATAATTCTTGTACGAATTAAATCACAAAAATTTAATCCTTGACTTTCATGAGTCGTAGTCGGATTAAAAATTATGGCGGTTGTGCCAAGAAATTATTTAAAGCAAATATGATGCTTAAATAATTTTGATTTTCCCTAATAAATTATCAGAAATTAATCCAAAATTTATTTTGTCAATTCTAACATTCCAAGGTCCAGCCGTAGCTT
>JAUEJK010209440.1:0-10486 GCA_032274865.1 Eryngium alpinum
TTCCTTGAGAAGGGCAAATACTTCTTCTGGAAACAAAGGATGTTGATTCATCTATCTTCAATAGATGATGACTATATTCAGTATCTTGAAGAAGGACCTGAAGTTCCAAAGAGGCTTGTTCTTGAAGCTATTGTTGAAGGAAGGACTATTCCTCAACACCTTGTTCCTAAAAACAAAGAAGAAATGATTGCTAAAGAAAAGGAAAAGGTGAGGAAAGACAAGAAGATAACAGCTATCTTGTATAAAGGACTTGATGATGATATGCTCAACAATGTGTTGAATCTGAAAACAGCTAAAGAAGTTTGGAATACAATTGAAGTTATCTGTGATGGAACTGCTGCTGTGTGATACTATTACTAGTGTGTTCTCTGGAAAGTTAATTGCAAGAAAGAATTATCCTACTTGTTTGATACTATTACTAGTGTGTTCTCTGGAAAGTGTTCCAATTTTGAGGTCATTACCTCCTTCACACTTAGGATAGCTTATGCTATGATTAGAAATTTGAAGATTAACATTGGTGAAATGATATTTTCTGAATTGGTTGGGAAATTGGGACCTAAGAACAATAGGAAGCATGAAATTTACTTTGCTAGATTTTTGTCAATGATAATTCTGAAACAATGCAAGCCATTGGATGTTCATGCCATCACCAATTCCAACAGAGAGGAGTTAACCTTGTACTCCTACAAGCAAGGTTTGAGGCTCTTCACTGACATATGCAAATATTGTCAAGTGAAGACACCATTGAGCTTCCCTACCATATGGCTCTGGTAACTTCTAACCCTATTCCTACTCCCTCAAATTCTTATAATTCTGCATCTAATGATAAGAGTCCTACCCACTCTAATATTTCCACTGATGCACCACTTATTCACCTTATTAAAAAATAAAGCCAAGGCTTTTGCTCTTACCAAGGCAAGAGGTACTAAAAATCTAATAGATGAAGTTGAAACCACATCTATTGAGGGTGGTGAGGAAGTGGAGAGCTTGCTTGGGAGACATAAGGGTAAGAAGATGAAGAGGAAGGCAAATGAGGGAAACCCAAAGCCAACTACTGCTAAACCCTCCCAAAAGGGTTTAGTTAAGAAAAAGGCCAAAAACACATCATTAACTACATCTTCCCAACAAGATATAGTTATTGAAAATAGTCCCAAGGCCAGGACACACATGAGTGATGATACACAAATAGTAACCAAGGATCCATTGGAAACACCTTTAATAGATCCACTGAATGTAGATTTAGGTGATGCACAGGTAAGAATGCACACTACACTTGTTGATGAATCACCTCCATATATTTCAGTGATTTAGCCCCACTCTTCTATTGATTCTCCAATCCCTACTTTCACCATTCAAACTCTTTCTTCAGATGTAATGGATCAAACTCTAGGTCCATTCACATCAAATCCTCAAGATTCTTTATCCACTTAGAGATCAGTCCATTGTGGATCCCAATGAGGAACAGGCCCAAGAGATACCTCATTCTTTGGAGCTGATCTCACATGTGTCAGGGGAAGATAGTGCCAATCGAAATAATGGAGCCTCCCAAAGCTCTATACTTTTGCCTCTGGGACATATTGCACAAGGTCATGTTTCTCCCACAGATCTGCATGTGGTAGATGCATTGATGGGACTAGCTCATCAATTGTCTCCCTCACCCACTAGGAGCCCTCTTAGGGATACAATAATAAGTGAGTTTGAGGTGAAAGAGAGTGAAAAAGAGAGGCAGAGCTCAAACCTTTAAATAGCTCTGGCAAAAGAATCAGGTGTGAGTGAGAAAGCATTTAGTAATGCTGGTGAGCTGGGGGAGAGTAAGACCTTAGAAGGTCCAGAAAAAGAAAGTTGTGTGAGCATGGATGAGATCCATGAAAAACAAAACAGTGTGGGAGGGGATAATGTCCTGAAGATTTCCTTAGAAATTCAGAAGAAATTTTCCACTGCTCCTTCAACTTCCACTTATGTGGAGCAGGGGATAATAACTTCAGAATTCTTAATGGCTAATCTTATCTCCAGTATACATGAAGAAGAATGCAATGTTACAGATGAAGATATAGCATTCAATAGATCTGTTGATGCTTTTGATTCTGATGATCCAAAGAGGAACTTTCCATTCTACTACAATCAATGCTACCAGCCATCAAATTTGGTGAATCTCAGTATGGAGCTAAGGAGAGAGATAAAGAAGACCGATGATGCTAGAGTAGCTAAAGTTCTTAAGTCTCAATACATGACAGTGTCCACTATGGATATGGAGATGAAAAAGCTCAAGCACTCAGTTGAAGAGAAGCTGCAATCTGTTGAAACTCATGTGAAAGCAATGGTTGATAAGAAGACAAGTCTAAACATCTTAAAAGCTGCAGAGACGGCAGAGAAAAGCTCATCAACCTTGGATGCTAAGGTTCAGAAGTTGGAAGAGAGCAATTCTCAGATCTCAAAATCCTTGGAAACCATTCTTTCCCTCCTTCAAGCTAATGCTGATATCAAAAAGGGGGAGAGAGATGGTACATTATCTATTACTGCTTTAGCAACAGTTGCTCCTCCATTGGCCAGAACTCATTCTCTTCCTCGTACAACAGCCTTACCAGAAGTGGTCTTCACACACTTTGCTGGTATGACCAAAGTTGAAGGGGAGAAAGCTTCTAATTCTGGGTTAAGGGAAGTATCAAGGGTAACTTCACCAACAATTACTGAAGCTGAGCTTGCTATTAAAGACAAAGTCAGTAATCCTGAATCTGCTATGGTTGTGCTCAAGCCAGTGGAAGTAACTGAAAGGAAAAGGATAACAACTCAAAACATTGCTAGTGGTAACTATGATTACACTAAGTTGACCAAAGCTGAGCAAGAGGATGTAGATGATTTTTTACTCATGACCAACATGACTGCAGAACAAAAAGAAGAATACAGCTTAAAGAAGTCTCAAGCTCTAATAGCAAATCTTATTCAGTCAGAAGGGTTAGCGAAGCAGAAAGTGAATAAAGGAAGAAGAAGGACCAAGAAGGTTAATGATAATCCAGAAGCTGTAATCCAGGCCTCTCTCTATGCTCAAAACATAATTTTTCAGGAAATTGGTGATGAGAAGAAAGCAGTGGATGAGAAGGCAATGGATAAGGAAGGAGAAGGGGATAAAATGAGTGGAAAGAAGAAAGTAGTGGAAAAACCTAAGGAAGTGGAAAAACCAATTTCCAAGGAAGACCAAGTAAAGAAAAAGTCTTCTGGAATTGTGATCAAGGACTCTTGTAAGTCCCCCACTAAGCCTTCAGGTCCTCCTCCTCCTCCTCTTCCTCCTTCTGGTGGTTCTCAAAATCAACAATCTACTGAAGCTCAAGTTAATCCAAGTGTTCAAGGTTCCAAATCTGCTAGTGCTCAACAATCAACCAAGTCCTCATTTGAGGAGAAAAAGTCCGGGGAAGTTAAAGGTGAGGTGAAAGCTGAAGTAAAAGCTGAAGTGAAACAAGAGATCAAGAAAGAAGAAGAGGATGCTCCAGAACCAATTCCTGAAGGTGCCATTACTTATAAGTACAGACCTACTTATAAGTATGGAAGGAAGCTATACAAGTTTGTACCTCCAAGGTTTACCATCAATGTCCTTCCCAGCAGTGAGCCTAAATGTCCACCAAGGCTTTCTTTAGCCAGGCAGATCATGCTGAAGCAAAGGGAATTTGATCAATTCTTGAACAAGATAGTGGAGATTCAAGTGCTGGTGAATTATAAAAAGAAAGAAGAAATTTCTTTGAGGTTTTCTAGAAGATAAGAGAAAAATAGGGTAATCACTTGGAATTTCTTCTCAAGCATGGATGGAATGCAACTTAGCAAGATCATGCACAAGGTTTCTAAGTCTTCATTGGTTAGAAGGTTATATGGAAGGATTGAACATCTTCAAAAAGTAATCAATGACTTAGTTGGAAAGTTTCATGCTCATGGAGAACCACTGAAGTTTCTCTACACTGATGAGGAACGAGTTGAGCAAAGAGTGACATTCAGAGAAATTGAGTGCCTTCCATTGGTGGAGCTTGAATTCATTCTTAAAGATATTAAAGATTACAGAAATGAGTAAGTTTTGAGAGTGAGGGAATTCATCTACAAAGAGCTTATCAGAAGAGAAACTGCCATTGGAGTAAAACCTCAATCCAAATACTTTGAAACTTGCCAATATCCATCATTGGTGGAAATGTTTCCAAAGTATAATCCCAACATCAATGGATTTGACTACTATGAAAATGGAAGGGTGTATAGTTTGTCATGGCCAGAGATGGTTATGTATCCTGAGAAGATGGAGAAGGTGTAAAACGAGCTTCAAAATGCTAAAGGGGTAACTCTCAAAGCTGTCAAAGCCTATATTGAGAAATAATTCAAAAGAATGGAAGAAGGAAAAGAAATTGAGGTTTTCTCAATAGAAGTTGGTGGTTTTGATGAGCAAGTTGGGCTGAGGTATGACATTCGAGAAGATTATGGATCTGGCAACAGAAAGTTTATCTCAGCTGGTCAAGTCAATGCTCTAGCTGAAGTCTCTAAGCTCATGAGATCTAAGTGATAATACACTTTTCTCATTGTTTGTAAGTGACCTTGTACATGTAAGTCTCAAGTGTTTTATACATGTACAAATGTTAGGTTTGTATGATGAATGTGTAGATGATGATGTCCTTAGTTGCATTCCTAATAATAGGTTATACTTGTATAGTTAGCTTAAACCTCATCAATAAGGACCTTGTTACTCAATATTAAACAAGTGTCAAGTTGTAATAGGAATGCATAGAATAAGGTGGTTTGGGGTTGCTTGACATCAAGACTACATGGAGAAACCATTTTGAAGCCCTAAGGTACATCAGGGGAACAAGAAAAAGGGTCCAGAAAGCATAAGGGGAACACAAGCTCAAAACCCCGGACAGGGAGCAACTTCAGGGGTTATAGCACTTCAGGGGTTATAGCACATATGGGGTTCTTGGTCCATACGGGGAAAGAAGCCAAGCTTCAGGGGAACAAGGATGCATTTAATGTAGATGCTGTTTGTCTGCTAGCTTGGAAAAGGAGCCATGTTTTCTGTTACTGGAATATCAGAAAATAGTGGAGAGCATTGTGGTCCAGACTACACATGGCAAAGGATAGTGGAGACACATTTACAAAGAGGAGCAAGGAGTGCAGTCTGTCAACATCATTGGTTGTCCACACTATACGGGGATTTCAACTGTATTTATTTTGTCTCTTATAAATAGCCATTGTGTAGGTTTTCTCTGTAATCTTCATATTCCACATATTGTATTGAGAGAAAAATATAGAGAGGATAGGAAGCTATTAATTATCTGAGAGATTTTGATTCTTAGCATTTGTAGCTCAGATATGTAATAGGTTTGAGAGTTTGTTTCATTGCTTTGTAATTGAGATAAAACTCCATCTTGTGGAGATTTTGTAGCTGAGTTAACAGTTGCTATACTCAGAGAAAACCTTCAAAGTATCAATAAAAAGTTATACTTTGATATTGCTTCAGTTTTCTTAATTGTTTTCAATTCAGTTGTGTTATTGTTTGAGGTTGCAGTTTGGATTTAATTTTTTGAGGAATTTGGATTAGTATTGTATTAACCCCCTTCTACAAAACTAGTTTAGATTCATTGTTGAATAAAAATTGGTATCAGAGCAGTCCAGCTAAGTTTACAAGCTTGAAAAGATCCTGAGGATGTCTGCATACACAAACAAAATTCCTTTCCTTGAGAAGGGTAAGTATTTCTTTTGGAAACAGAGAATGCTTATCCATCTTCAATCCATTGATGATGACTATTTAAAGTATTTGAAGAATGGTCCTGAAGTTCCCATGAAGTTAGTTCTTGAAGGTGTTATTGATGACAGAACTGTTCCAGAACACCTTGTTAAGAAGGCTAAATCTGAGTACACCAATGAAGAGAATGAGAAAGTGAAGAAGGATAAGAAGATCATTGCAAATACCTTGTTAAGTTTGTTTGTTTGTGTGCAAAAGGAAAATCAAAAAGAGTAAAAGAATTGTATTCACCCCCCTCTACAATTCTTTCTAAGTGTTCATTGTGAATAACAGTTTAGCATGCCTGCAACTTCCTTGTACACACTTTTTGGCATTTCGCGCCTTATGAGTTACCTCATTCCGGTTTTAGGAGCGTTTAGTGTTGGACACGCTATTACTACAGAAAATATCATTATTCAAGGAATATTATTAGTGTGGACTTACTATATTTGAAGCATATAGCAACCATTGAGAGATTATGTCAAGTAAAATGAATAACTATGCATAGGTTAAATTCTTTATTTACTCGTATATTTTGTTAAGTATAAGCAACAATTTCTGACTTTAGGACAAAAAAGAAGAAGAATGGAGCAGGGACAATCTCCCCAAAGGAAGTCTGCTCATCTTGTAGCTCAAGAAGCAGATAAGGTTGAAGGCACATAGAGTTTAGTTGGTTCTAACCAGTATCCGGCTTCTCCGAGTCCTCAGACTCACACACCTTAGTCTGCAGGAATTAGCAGAACTAGAAGTGTATGGATTCTCGCCTTTTTGTTGCTAAAGTGTTAATTCGGAGTTGTTTCAAGATTTATAGACTTTTAATTGAAATGAACTATTATAAGTCAAAGTTTATTTATAAAAAGCAATTTCTATGTTCCATTGGCCAGATAGGAAATCTACATACATCTTTTAAGACCCACAACCATATATGTATTTTGGTTTGATTGATTCCTTACTATACATTTAAAAATAATAATAAAAGTATTGTTTCTTTTTCACCATATTTGGTCAATAGGGGTTTCTTTCTCCATATCTGCAGAAAGAATTTAGTTAAATGTGAAATTATTTATAGAGAAAATTGTTTTTTATAGAAAGAATTATCCCCAATTATCCAGTATATATTTATATTATTTTTCATATACAACACTCATTTTTATATTGAATGCCAATGGTCTAATTATTGTGTGTATATAATTATATATTTCTTTTAAAATAAAAACTGGCAGCCTCTCTGCTTCATATATTTATATAATTATCTATATGAAGGTCTGGATCCAAATACAAATAGAAAACTGTAGTAGTCATCCATGATTTTGTGCTCACCACCCTGGATGATATTTACACTCGGACTGAAAATTTACCCCCAAAGAGGAAGCACTAGGTTGAGAGAACACTCGAGGAGAAAACGCAAGAGCTGGTAGAAAAAGAGGCTGATCCCCACCTAAAAAAAATGACTACAGAAGGAATAATTATGGACAGAAAAATGGATGGGCATGAAAGGACTATGCTGCTTTCAATGCGTCAAAGTCCAGGGTGCTTTAAGAAACTAAATAAGCCCCGAGCTCAAAACTTAAAACAAATCAAAGGAAGCATTGTGATTATCATGAGAACCATGGACATACAATAGATATATATTATCAATTGAAGGATTTGATTTAAAAAATAATAAAGAACGGAGATTTAAGGTAGTTAATCCAAAAGGACAAAGAGAAATGGTCTGCTATACGTGACAAGAAAGACCAGAAGGAATCACACCCGGGAAATTATGCTAAAAAGAAAGGGTGTGTAATTTTCATTCTCCCTTCTTCTCCTTCTTTCCTCTCATGAACAAAAATGAATGGAAAACACATTTTAAATATATTTATATTCGACCGATTTTCTAAATCGGTCGCTTATAGTCCCCGGAAAAAACAAACAACATCATTCTTCCAACTACACACGTGCAATTAATGATTGGTAGGTGGTTGTCATTAAATGCAGCGTGACTATAATGGACCGACTTAGCTATTTGATTGTTTATAGGTAAAGTCCAAATGATAGCCGTTTTGACTAATTATTCAGGAAACGACCTCACATGGCTATGGTGCACTATATGCGACCGAATTACTTAGTCGTTCGGTTATAATAAAAATGCGTGTAGTTTTATCTATTTGTCTAAAAATGTTGTCATTTTCCATATTTTCTTGCTGTGGTGGCGAGAATGATATTGGTAAAGCGGTGCATCTTTCTCGGAGAAAATGATTGCAATGAGTCCATGTGTATCTGTTCAATGGTCCGGAAACACATAAAAGCGGTCGGATAACCGGTGCAACTTGATATAGTCCATGCTAACTTATAAACGCCTCCTCGATATAGTAGCTAATTAATTTGGTCGGAATTATGGTCAAAACGGCAGTCTGTATTGATAAATATTAACCGGCCATTTCATCAACTATATACAACCGAATAGTAAATTCGGTCGGATATAATGTAAAAAATTGATGTCATTTTTAAGCAACATTTGACTGGTCAAATGCTAACTATATATGACTGATTTCATTGTTCAATCGGATATACTCCAAAGACAAAACATTGCCGTATTATCTTAAGATTTTACTGGTCAAATGCTTAACTATATACGACCGCATATATGTGTCGGTCGGATATAGTTCGGATTCAAAATGGCAGTCATTTTGTGCGTTGTTGACTAGTCAATAGGGCACTTATATCCGACTAAATAATGAAATCGTTCGGTTATATTTAGCTGCCTGGGTCCACATTGGCAGATGTCAAAATGATTTAACAGAATTATATCTTACTAAATTACTGGCGGCGGTCGATTATATTTTGTAATATATACGACCGGTCTTTATTCGGTCGGTTATACTCCAACCACCTATTCGTTCAGTTATACTGGTCGTATAAGACCTCTTACTTTGTAGTGGTAGCTCCTTCCGCACCATCATCTACCCCTCCTGCTATCAAGGTTTAATGGAGATTATGAGCCGGTGACTTCAGTAAAGCACCTAAATTTTGGAGGGTATTCATAGTGACTATAGATCGAAGACATGAGTCTCTGCTAAAGAAGTAGGTGAAGCTAATTCTGTGTGGAAATCATTTCTTTAGCATAAAAATTAAGGGATAAGGCTGCAAACATCTCTCTCACCACACCATCCTAAGTAATCTTTTTTTTTTTGTTGTAGTGACAACTGAAAATAAAAATAAAATATATGAAAAGCTTTGTGGAATCAACAAAGGAAATTACATCTTATTATATATGGGGATGCATCTTTCTAGATTTGACAAATAACCCCTAGGTCTTGCACAATCTGGAGTATTGTGAATCAGATGGATATTTGTATTTAATTATTGATTCGATTCGGTATAATAGAACAATCTGATGATAAGAGGATCCTTGGCTACTGTGTCTGTAAATAAAAAAAGAATATAGATGGTAAGGTGCTTGTTACAATTATTACTTTGGAACCATAGAAATTTATTATTAAGATGCAAAACCACAGTACAGAACTAGAAAACCTGACACACCACAGAACTCAATAAAACATAAAGACTTAATCAGCAACCAGTTTTTAGTCCTCCATTAAGCCTCGTGCTTCTTGCAATCCGAGTGCCTGAATCCTCTCATCAATATATACATCCCATTACGATCAACTAACTCTTCAAGATCTTCCAATTCCTGCAAGCTCAAGTCTTCCAAATATATTTCCCCATCCAAGCATTGTTTCAAAATGATAGTCAATTGCTTTTCACGATTTTCCAGGCATTGTTTCTCTTTTTTTTTTCTTCTGCTTGGGCTATCATTTTTTCCACACAGCTTTCCAAATCAAGCAAGTTCTTCATATGTTTTGCCTCTGGCGTTAATTTGAAGCGTACCATCATGCGTTGGACTTCTTTCATGCTTGGCCAGATCACTGGTTCCTGCTCGTATTCGCTGTTGATGATGACATATGCATCAACCCCACATATGGCATTTAGTTCCTTCAACTTCTTAAGAACAGACTTCTTCCATCTCATATATGTGGCTTCTCTCGATGCCATGTTGAGAAAATGTTAAGAGAATGAAGAGACAACAAAGGAACAATGTTATGTGTATATATAATATATAATATATTATTTAGAGAAGGATTTGTGTCTTCTGCTTTCACATGGGGCTATTTATACACAAAAGAGATCGAATATTCCGCCTATATGTAGTGCTTTTATTTGTATGTAATAAAGTCCAAATATATAATTAGTATATTGATTTTATTTTATTTTAATTAGGATACCATATTTGTTTTACTTTTTGAATTCTTTTGGCATATATATCTAGGAATCCAAATTTATTTATTTTTAAATTATTTAGCCAATGGACCATTTATGATATGTATAAATTTATAGAAATGAATTTTTATTTTTATATAAAACACTAAGTCAATGATTCTAAAGTTTGTAAAGTAAAAAATGAGCACAAAATATAAGTAGTAATCTATATACGGCTACAAGAAAAAAGATTATGTTTTTGAAAATCAGTATCAACTACACCTCTATTTCATTGTATGATTTTGATTATTATTAGTAATAGTAAATATTACTTTTAAATTTAACAATCCTGGTGCTATACTGAGCAACCACAAAGCAAACAAGCCCTAACCCTTACCGCATGCGCTTACCATGTATGGAAGGCGAGGAATTACAGAAAGCACAACAAGGCAGCTATGCCTCCAAGCAAGCTACTGCAGCAGATTGTTTTTGATGTTAGAG
>JAUEJK010209659.1:0-10486 GCA_032274865.1 Eryngium alpinum
GAGGGTCAAGTTGAGTACTAATCACCACCAAGGGGAAGAGCTGGTGGAGAGCTTAGGGGAGGCCCTCCTTCTAGTGCAAAAATGATAACGCCAAACCTCGTCCGGGTCTACTTCCTCGTCTGTGGGTTGCCTTGGATCCGGATCCGGGTCTTCGAACCTACAAAACAATGCCTCACGAAGTCTTGCCGGCTCAGGGACACGTCCGGCAAGAGAGTTAGAACTCCGATAGAAATTCCGGTCAAATTCTAGAGAGAGAAAGTAGAGAGAAGGTAGAGCGAAATCGAGTGTATGAATAGTAGTAAATTTTGTAACCCCTTCACCGTTGAGGGTGAAGGGGTATATATAATACCTGCCCACGTGGGTGGCACGTGATGGCACGTGCCACAACCATGTGGGTGATGTGGACATGAGTGGCGTGCGGTGCACGTGACTTGAGGTGGTCGGTGGAAGGTGTCCGCGTGTTGTGAAGATGCGTCCGTGCATTCGGTAACCATGAGGAGCCCATCCGCACGCTCATCCATGTGGCTTGTCCGCACGGCGTGGATGTGAGTGCGCGGATGGTTTGCAACGCTTATCTTGGTGGTGTCGGCCCATGTGACTTAATGGGCTTGGTTTGTCTCGGCCCAATGCAATAACTTGGGCCCTCGCTTGGGCATTAAGCATTGGGTTGGGCTGAGTGTGTCGAAATTGGGCCCTTACTTGATTGGGCCTATCAACTTTTAACTTTTCATTTGAATATAAATTTGGGTATCCATATGTCTCTGTGCATAATAAACATTGTTATACTGTACTTTTCAGTCTAGATTTGAAAATGATATTATACTCGAAGAAATAGGTTTTCTAATAATTATGTTAATTTGGCTCACATATGATTCAATATTAAAGACTTGGATATTATTATTATTTTAATATATTTATTTTTTGCATATAATAAATTAGTTTAAAATTTGTGATCAATTTATAAATGTCTTTATGTAACTTTTGGATTAAAGTTATATGGTTCCTGCTGCATTATCTATATTGCTCCTCTTAGCTATAAATAAATGGATCAAATAGTGAAGAAGAGCATGATATTATTATAGTCCTTCTAATAACATATTAATATATGGGCATTATTTTCTTGTATTTAGGCGATATTGAGACTTCTAGAAGTCATGGTAGTAGTATTCCTAATTCCTGATTGTAATATTTTCTCATATATTTCACTTTTCGTCCTTTTTTATATCGACCTCTTGTGTAGTTTATAGATAGATTGAGGTCATTTTAGTATTTCTCAAATTATCTGCATAATAGATAACATGTGTGAATCTTCTCGAATCGAGTCAATTAGGTGTATAAAAAAGTTCTATAGAATTTATCATATCATTCTTCTCAAGTACAATCAAATGTTAGCAAGTCACTTCGCTTAACAATGACTAACTTTTGCAACAGTGATCGTCAAATAAATTTGACAAGCATTCTCCACTTTGACAAGCATTATTTTGTTACATCAGATCTTCTACTTGTTATTATGATTCTCAGTAGTCTTTTTCTTTATTTTTTATATCTCGAACAAATATATATAGAATTGATTATCTTTGTTACTTTGTTAATGATGTGTGTGTTATTTTATAAAAGTAACATAAAATTTATAGTTTATTAATGCAATCTTAGGATACACTTCTGTAATAGTGTCCTCATATAAAATTATATGTATAGGGTTTTTAAGTTATTCTTGGGTTAATTCATTTTTAAGTTATTTACTTGACAAAAAATATATGCAAGTCTCATTCGCTCATAAAATAGTGCCTAGACCAAGATTTTAATATAGATTATTCATTTATAAGTCTAGAAGTAAAATAAGGTTCTGCTTAATGAATCTAGGTTGGACTTAAACTTATTTAACGTATTTGTACTTATCTTTTCAATAAAATCTTTGTCCAGGATAACGTCAATGGAGTAAACAATATCCTTTATCTAAAAGGGGAGAGCACAAGTCTTAGTCCCTCGATAAGTCCACTGAAGCAGAATTTCGATCTTTGTCTGAAAAGGAAGAGCGCAATTTTGGGTGTTCAATAATATATTGGATAATCTTATCGAGTTCTACGAACTAGTGATTTTTGCAATGGAACCAAATTTTCTTTTGTTTGTTTTTCGAATCCAAAATCTTTAAATGATGATAATTAGATGACATTATTGAAATAAGTGAACTCATTAGGAATCATGACTACATTTAGTCAGGGCTGATAATGCTGAGTATGGAGACCAAAACTAATGAGGGTTAAAAGAAGGCAGATGCTTTACATATGGTTCTAGATGATTTACATGCTATGTTTACGAGAAGGTCTAGACAGAATCGGAGCTCCTTTTTCTCACCAATAACGTTAAAAGTCAGTACTTACGGATAAATAGTTGAGTGTCAATAGACACTGCATCGGTATTTGTATCTAATGTATGTTACTCAATCATTTAAAATCTATAATACCCCTAGGCATTGGCGTGAACCACAAATATAAAAGACATTAGTTTATCTTTGATAGCTTTCTAATTCATGTATAATTATTTTTTATTTTCTGATTTTAATATTTTAAATCACTTAAGGGAAGCACCTTAATCATTTATTGAATATTTTATTATTTAATATCTTGATAATCTCTTTATTTTTGTATTATTATTATTATTATTATTATTATTATTATTTAGTGATGTGGCTGTAATTATTATAGTAATATATATTAATCTATTTATCGTCTCTTTTATAAAATAAATATTACTGTAAAAGTTTTATTATTTTTATTTTTATAATTATAATCTTTAACATGTACGAAGCATGGACAAAGACTGGTTATATATAATATCAACTTATCTATCTAAATTCTCACCATTGCAGCCACGTTAAAAAACTACTCTCCTTAATAAGATATCAGGTTTTAATCAATTTGAGTGTTGAGGTGTAAACATATATGATAGTTTCAGTTCTATCCATATAATAAATGATTCACTTTATTCCGTTCTACTCAATAAATAATTTACTTCTCTATTCCGTGATATGGTTAAATAAGAAAATAATCCGGCAGGATATTTATTTATTATTTATTTTTATTTTTATTTTTATTTTAATATTATTATATTTAATTTTTATTATTTATTATTTCTTCTGTAATCCTTCACCCCCCACACATAGGGTCTACGTACATAATGCATTTAATGGAAGACACAGACAACAATTATAATTTGAATAATAATTGATTCATTCTTCTTAATATTAGCATCAAATTTCTTCTCATCATCTTTAGTTATCTTGATTGAATTTTTTGTAGCTACACTTTAATGATGTGGTCTAAGTTGTGCAGGTGACTTATGTTTAATTGGAAAATTCATAAGTAAAGGGTTTTAATTTTTTTTTAAATTCAAATTCAGAAAAGACTGATGCATTCATGAAATCTAATTTAATTTTACACCAATAAAAATATTTGAATAATGATGAATCTAGAATTGGCACTCGCCAAAGTTGATATGTGATGTGAATTCGTTTTTCTTTTTTTTTATTTTCTTTCTCAATACGAAAGCGGTACAATCTGAATTCAATTTTGTGTTTGATTCCTTTGTAAAATTTAAAAATTACTGCAGATACGCCTATAGTACACACATAATATAACGCATATAAAAGAGTTAAAATTTAATTATTAATAATTAAAATTTTATGTAACTATAATATTATAAATAGTAATAAATTTAAAAAAATTCTAAAATACGATGCAAAATAGATCAGAGCAGATGTTATATAATGCGGATTAGGAGTATTCATGGACAAATTTGAACCGTTCCATTTAAATGTGGGTTAACATCGCTCCGTTCCATTTAATATAAATTAAAATTATCCCATTTTGCATGAAGAGGAGCAATGCATCGCGTCGTTACCCTATTTTATCATTCGTATTTGAGTGTCTATGTCTGAACACTTCACATCATATAAAAATAAAGGTCTACCATTAAGAACATATGCAACAGTATACTTCATCAGTTCAATAATTTATAAATTCATTTGATAACATTTATTATTATTTATATTAAAGTAATAGTTTTAATTATCTTGTATACAACAGTTTAATTATATTAATTTATTAATATAATAATTTTTTTTTTAATTTTATAGTTAAATATGTACATATTTAACATAAATTTAAATATAAAATATAAAAAAATAATGTGAACACATATAATTTAAATATGGTTTATTCGTTAACTATGTTGTTAATTTCGTCAAAAGTTATCGGAAGCTCTTACTTAAATGATGCTTGCATGTTTGACATGGACAAACATATAACGGCTGCATAACTTTACTCCATTAATTTATAAAATTATTTGCTTAATTAATTCAGTAAAAAAATCTGCTTCATAAGCTCTAAGCGAAAAAATAACAAAAATATAATCATTGAAAAATTTAATGGTGATACATATTACTGAAAAGAATTGACTGTATTAATACTTTAAATATATCATATAAATATATAGAGTCTAGTAGTGTCACAGATACGTATAATTTTTATAATTATTTTTAATTATTCAAAATATTTACTATAAATAAGATTGATTGTTATAAGTATGGTAAAATTATTAGAAGAAGATATTGTTGTGAGAGCAAGTCAAATGCTAAGTGCGAAATGGTTATAGCCATTGCTATGTTTTGGCACCAAAAAGTAGATTTCGGTGCTAAAATAGAACTGTGCTCTAAGTGCAATCAACTAGTCATAAATTTAACCAACTTCTTAAATATTTTTAACTTTTATTTAATCTTCTCAACAAAATCTTTCCATTCACTGTCCATTTATTTGGTTTCATTTAAATTTTAGACAAACTTTCACCATTTTATCTTTCTTTTATTTTTTTAGAGCATGAGCAATTTAAAGAAAAAAGTATAAAGGGGGATTTCGATGAAAATTCTTCTGATGATGAGAAAAATGTGCAATCTTACAAGATATTAATGAATAACTATCAAGAAATGAAGTATAATCAAAATCAAGAAGAAGATGGTTATGTTGATTATGTTACTGATCGATGTTTCATCCGTTGTAATAGAACGCTGCTAATGAAAGGGTTCGCAAACGATTTCGTACGGCTAAATCTTTGTTTGAGAGGATTTGAACTCAACTTTAGCAGAATGATATCACAACATCTTATGTTGTTAATGTTACTAGTTTGTCTGCTATTTAAAAGATGACTACATCCTTGAGGATCCTTGCTTATGTGATGTCAACTGATAGTGTTGATGAGTATGTAAAAAATTTAAAAAATCATAGTTACAAAATCACTAAAAAAAAATCTGCAGAGGGGTTGTGTGAATGTATTTATTAACAAATCTTCACATAACTTTAACATAAACTTCATATGCTCAGAAATTTTCAAAGAAATATCTAAGTTTCTTATTACTAAGAATTCCCAAATTACAATATAAACACAATCAACTAATAAAACTTAAAAAAATAGACATACCCAAATAATAAAACTTCAAAAAACAACCCCATACATCCTCTGAATTCTTCCAAGTAAATAAGAATCTCAGATTATTCATAATCTCAAGAAATACAGCATAATTTTCACAAAACAACACATTATAAACTTAAACTTTTTTAAAAAATAAAATAAAATTTCTGATCACCAAATTCCAGAATTACAAGATAAACAAACACATCTAATAAAATTTCAAAAAATAATCACATATATTCTCTTAATTCTTTCAAACAAATACAATATCAAGAAACTATTTGATGAATTTTTATCAAATAATCATATTATCAACTTAGAATTTTCCAAAAAAGACAAAGTTTCTTCTTACTAAAAATCCCCAAACTACAAGATAAAGAAACCCAACTAATAAAACTTCTAAAAATAATCACATAAATTCTCTGAATTATCCAAACAAAAGAAATGTATAAAAAAACCGTAGAATACATACCCGCAGAGGAGTTTGATGTGAGGAGATACAGAGTTCGCAGTAACTTTTTGACAGTTTAAGCAGAAGAACATCTTCCTGTTCTGGTGTACTTCACAATTCTCAGAACAAATGGTTTCATCTCCCAACTTTTCTAGCCACCTAGGTTTTTGAGCCATCTTTTAATTTGATTTCAATTATGTATGAAATTAGAAGATATGTGTAATATGTGTGTTCTAATAGGTATATATAGGGCTTTGTCCAAATAACCGTTGGCCTTTTGATTCAAATTCGAGCGGCAAGTTACATAGTATATGAAATTTAAATTAGTCTTATTTTCTAAATTAAATTGAAAATATATAATCATATATTTGAAATTAATAATCGTACACATCATTTGGGATATGTATATGTGTGTAAATATATTGTGTGTGTTTTAATTTAAAAGGTGAATATATTGCTGGAGCTCAGTGAAGCTTGCAGAGATTAATTATGTGTATGTGTGTATATATATATATATGATGGTGCATGTATAGGTGCATATACGCATGCTGATTAAAACTTAAAAGGCAAGCGGGAGTAGTTTGGTCCCACGCTCATTACTTTTTATACTGTTGTTTCTTTAATTTTCTATTTTAAAATGTTGTTCTCAACCATTTAAAGATTAATTAATTAATGATACTAGTTTTCAATTAATATATTATCAATATTTTTCTCCATTTATTCGTAAGTAGATTTTTCACAATTTATGTCATAAATTGGTAACTGTATTTATACTATGCGTGAAAATATATAATTTTATTACCTATTACTCTCTTTTGGTACTGATTGTAAGTGGTGATCTTGTTTAGTGGATTCAATAAACTCAAAAACAGATGACTACAGCTACAAGAAGGTGTGGGAGCAAAATATTTATATTCTTATCACAGAACGTGGTGTCGAACTGAAAGAGAAGGAACATGTATGTTATTGTCCTAGTATACCTGTCAAGAAACATAAAACTTTCAAATGCATACTTATGTTTTTGTATGTGTTGGTTGACCAGAACCATGAACGTATCTCATATTGGTTTGATGACTATGAAATTTACCTTAGCACCATGCATCATGTTTGTAAGATTTATGTAAAAATGTAGGGAAACTACATACATTCAAGGAAGGGTGGAAAGCATTTTTAGAAGAATCTGAAATAGGGAGACTTACTCATACTGGAACGTGAAGGAAATCCATTCCACTTCCAGATAGTAGTTTGTAAAGAATATAACCGTCTAGGACAATCTTTTGTTGCAGGTTATGTACATGAGTCACAAATAAATACCGTCGCGTGAATAAAAAATATTATATTTGTTGTGTAATGCATATTATAACCGATAATATTTCGCTTATGCAGTTGTTACAAACCAATGAAGTTCATCCGCTTTGTGAATGAATCAATGCTAGCAGCTGGTGAAACGGTTTGTAGATTTATTTGAAATGAGGTTACGATTTTTATAAAGACTGACTAACTGAAATAGACTATGCAATCCTTTATTTTGTTAATAGTTCATTCCCATAACTTTCTGGCATCAATATGGCTACAATATAGAGGAAAGGGTAATTATAGGAACTGGTGAAGGGAAGACATTCATAGATGGATATTATCGTGCGGAAAAAAAGTTATTTAGAATTCAAAAATTTATAATTATTATAAAAGTAAGACTCCATACATTATGATTTTTAGTTATGAAGATGTTAGCAGACTTAGTGCCACTATTTTTGGTAAAAATCGTATTGAGTGCAATCTATAGTGACTATCACTATGAAGTCCAATTTTATTAAGTGTTGGACTTTTGTTATTTTGTAATATCCGATGTAAGGTTGGTAAGGGTAGTTATGTGGACCGATGTTCCAGTACTTTTATCTTGAATGTAGTAACAAACCATTTAAGAAAGTCTCGTCCTTGTTTTTCTATCGTACTTTAGATATACACTTCAATTGTTAAGCATTTCATAGTGAGCTCATATTTTACAAAAATAACATGTGCTTCATATTGTAAATAACCCCGATAATATTTTACAGTTAGGTAGGGGATAAATTTCATAAGTAAAATATGGAAACTCTCCAGTCTCCTAATCCTCTAGCAGGTCCGGCCACTTCTTTTTGTTTTTGCCCTCACGGCTGGTGATAGAGCTTGTCAGGGTGTGCACTTGTAGTTGGCTAATAGAATCAATATAGTAGTCCGAGGTAGAAGTAGTTCCCTCTGTGAATGGATCAGAAGACGTGCCTGAAATAGTTATTTGATACATCTCCAGTGGAGTCGTGTATTCGGTCTCACTGTGCCCTATGGTAACCTCAGAGGCTGTGAACAAATTATAACCCTCGACAGTATTTTCTGATGTCATTTTGATAAGTGCTCTAATTTGCATTTCCTGTAGAACAATTATTACTCTAGGAAAGGGGGAATCAACTGGTATTTGAACAACAAAAAAATACACATACCATATTAAGTACTTAGTCTAATGTCTAATTAAATCTACAATCATAATAATATTAAGATATTACAATTGCATCATCGTTAGTACTAGAAATAGATGTCTGCATAATTAGCCTGCGGCCTTCTCGATCGGTTAAAATTAAAGTAAAAGTCCAATTATCATCAACACATAATTTAAGGACTTGAAATTTGCATTAGTAAATTGATCATAAAGTTAATATAAGATAAATATTTTGAAAGTACATCCATGTACCATTGATAAAAAGATTATAAATATTAAAGAACAAAATTATGTTTGCGATCAGGAAACTCAACGGTGCGACAGCAGATAGGGTAATAGAATGTATCGGCCTCTGGAGTTAGCTCATCGAAGCACGAGGAACATTCATAGAAAAATTAATTAATTTGTGGCATAATTTTCTGAATGGTGACCATAACCACCCCATTCTTCTGGTGGTTAACAAAATAAATGATTTTTAGCATGTGAATAGAAAAATACATGGTTATTAAGCACTTATTTTGATGTATTCTATAGTACTAACCCCAACAGATTCTTTGTCCAAACGAAGGACTTCGTCGATAGTGTTAGATACATAATTATAAACCCTTCTCGGACCTCTATGACGTAAACTAAAGGTAAGATTAGTTTGCAGCCTGAGTAGTTGTAATGACATGAGAAGAGTTACCATAAAACCATAGATTATGATAAGGTTGCTACTTAAGACTAAGTCATTACTCACACTAATATTTTTCTAAGTTGATACACAGTAGGGTAGTTGTAGTTAACAAATATAAGCGTAGGCCTATAGGTTGCAACCTCAAGGACCTCTACAGGTAAAACAGAATATAAAATTTCTTCAAAAATAAAATAAGTCAAAATATAAAACAGTACAGAAGCAAATGAAAGGATACAAACCTCTGGCAATGACAATCTTAGCAGCAACAACAATTACAATGAAAGGCTCTTCCATGTTATCGGCGAGGGAGGAATTAAAACGCTCAACAAATTCATCCCACAAAGACACTTTGACGGATGAACTGTGAAACAAAAGAAGGTATAAAACTGCCAAAATAAACCATCTATTTTACCTAGTACGTTGTAATACCTCCCGCCTGTCAAGCTAAACTTCACAATTACCTTTCTTGTAGCATTATCTCTTTTGATTGTCCATCGCCGTATAGACTGGTAGTCCTCCATCACACCAATCACATCTACACAAATTCAAAACCACACTTACAATAAAGAAATACAGTGATCATATGGTAGTAAATTTGAATTCTAAAAAATTTGCACACTATTTACCTGTAAGATAGATATCATGTTTCTGCCGGCTCTCAAGCTCGCATATATCATAAAAATCAAATGCATTTGCTGGAATCAGTGATGGCACATCATCCACATCTTCAACAGTTGTGTATGTAGTGAAGAAAATTTGTTTGTCATTATGTGTCAAAAGATTCCTGTCACGTTCAGTAACAGGTTTGACTGTGAAGTTGGAGATGATGAAAACTTTGCCAATAACCAGCAAATCTATGTACTTAAGAAATAACTCTCTCCAACAAAGGCTTGTATTGTGACATTCTACAAAACATACAACTTATGTATAAGTAACGTAAGAATTAAGATTAATCGAATAAAGATAAAACTTAAGAAAATCTACTACATACGTACATTATCATCAAGAATGAGTATGTTAAAACCATTCACCAGCTTATCGTCTTTAGTAGAATTACGCCACTTACGAATGACACGAACAATAATACTCCAGTTATAACTACTACTTTTTAAACTGTTTAGGGGATACAGAGGTTCATTAGACATCACAAATTTCTGGGATTAAGTTTGCTGCTCACTGCTATATGAATGTGTGGCAACAATAATTCAGTAGAGAAAATATGGAGATATGTTTGTATTTTCCAATGTAAAAGACACCACTTATATAGACATCAACACCAAATGTTTGGTAAACACCTTCAACGCTTTCGGATGATTGAGCTTCATAAGTAGTAATTTATGAATGTCATATCTGGTTACTAACCGAGAACCTTGGCTCCGGATGGTACTTCCTAAAATAAGATAATAACATAATCATGATTGAAAGG
>JAUEJK010209981.1:0-10484 GCA_032274865.1 Eryngium alpinum
GTAAGATATTACATCTTATTTAATGGAATTATGAGTAAAAGACTTAATATTTAAGTAGGACATTACTTCTTATTTGAATATAATTATAATTTATTTTTAAATATTAAATCACTTAATACTTAAATATTAATTAAAATGTGCCGACGACCAAAAAAAGGCTTAATTGATCTCATGTTCTGCTTTAATAATATAGTATAGATACATATATATGCATATATTTTATTTAGGTAGTGTTTCATTATTATTATTATTATTTTATTATTAAGTACTCTTCTTAAATATATAATATTTATTTTATTAATGATTCAATATAGCAATGGATTTTAATCATAAATATTCTTCCTAAACATATAATATTTATTTTATTATAGAGATGAAGTTTCCAAGGTTCGGTCCTTTGATATATAGTAGTAAATTTTAATATAATAAATATTCTTCCTAAATACATAATATTTATTTTTATTATAGCAATGTAGGTGCCAATGTTCGAACCTGAACATATAGTAGTAGTAGATTTTAATAATAAATAGTCTATAATAAATATTCTTCCTAAATACATAATATTATTTTATTATAACAATATAATTGCTAAGGTTCGAACATTGATCATGATCATGAACATATAGTAGCAGATTTTAGTAATAAATACTCCTTTTATCATCATCATCATACTAAGCCTTTTTCCTAGCAAAGTCGGGGTAAGCTAACATGAACCATACGAGGGATGACGTCAAGTCAGTCACATGAATATATAAATACTTAAATACTCTTTCTAAATATATAATATTTATTTTATTTATTAATTTAATGCGATGACGACCAAAATTAAGTCCCTTACGCTTATTACATACATACATATACATCTACACACACACACACACACACATATATATATATACTTACGCTTATTATATAGGCTCTATTATAATGTGTTATACTTTGTTTATGAACATAATTTTTTAATTTACACCAAACTAATCAACTTTATTAGAACTTAAACGTTTGTATGCCAACATTTTAAATTTTTAGTGCTGGTGATCCTCAGGCGTCCATAGCGCTCACAATAGCGAGTACTCTTGTAGTAGGGTGGATGCCTTTCTCTTAACCCTTGGCTGGACACCATGACGACAACTCAATAACTATGAACTCAACTATATATTACGTCTATATCATTCATACTTTCGTTCTGTAATGGTATTCAAAATTGTGTAAAAATCAATAATAAAGGGATCCTTACTTGGCCATTATAGTAGGCCTCTAATCCCTAGAATAAAATCTTATTTCTTAACACCCCCCTCAAGCTGGGGCATTTATGTCAACTATTCCGAACTTGTTACAGAGATAAGAAATTCTAGATGGCCTTAGACGTTTGGCCAATACATCCTTAAATTGCTCTAGCCGGAGGTGTGAGTGTCAAATTTAAATCAGATTCAACAATGTTAGCCAGTCGTTGAGTGCCTAATAAATGCCAGCAATGCTGGATGTGGCTGTATACCACAATGATTAGCCATTGGTATAACATCAGAAGCCAAAATCACAGATTTTGATGCAGACTTATCAAGATCATAACTTGTTATGGAAGTTTCCCTAGAAACTCGTGACACCCTTGGAAAGGTACTAGTTAAAGATGGCGATTCGGTGCTACTGAGAAGTTACAAACATACACCCTTAAAATTTGGGCCAAGAAATCACAGAAAGCCCAATTTCTATTTCTTCCCGTTGAGTCTGCATTTTGTGAACCTTAGCTTAAATAGGTAATAAAAATTGTATTCTCATAGAACTTTATGAAGTCCGCAAAATACTAGGTGAGTGGGTAACCGTCTCCCCAAATCCTAAAAAGCTACTGAGAGGCAGACACCTAAAAAATCCGAGCTATGTATTCTGCCCCAAATCCGAAACCTCCAAGTATTCCCACAGTTCTTTAACCGTCTCGATGTGGATCTGAAAATCAACAATCCAGCTCTCAATAGAATTAAGCATTTGGTAAAGAGTTAAAGCATCAGCCACCTTCCCCACATAATAATCATTCAGTTTGTTAGTAGTCAAATGGTCTCCCTGGTCTCGACTCACCAGAGCCAGCTTTGCAATCTTCTTCCGTTGCTGTTAGTGATTAACACCCTCCGGATTCTTTTCAGTCAGCTTATTAGTTGAAGAAAATACTTCTGTAGCTGTGTCTCAATTTGCACCACTAGAACCCACCATAGTTTATATTCAACAAATATGACTGATAATTAATCTATGTTCTAAATCCTTCGATGTAAAATATTTTCCTAAAAACGTTTTATTGACATTATAAGTTGAGGTGCTAATTGACATTATAAGTAGAGGGGTTATCTATTGATATTGAAAAACTAGTTTATGTATGTATAAATATAATTGTGTAAAAGAATTGCATATATGCCGGATGACCTGGATCCGGTTTTTTGGAAATTTTCAAGCAAACAATCTATGTATAGGCATCACAAAATCCTAGCTTCTTAGGAGAATATGCATAGTCACAACAAACATTTTTTATTGGTTACCGTTAAAGAATTTCTTCATGTTGCATACGTAAGTATTATCTTTATCCTATCATATGTCTTTTGCTTTACTAATAAGTTTGCATAATGTAGATCCAAGATTCATTGAAACAATATTATTAATTGTACTTTATGATTTGTCTCCTCTCAACAAAATCTGGAACCTCAATCCCAGATGGTATTTTGTGTTATATTTTACAAAGCTAAATTTTCACAGGAAGAAAACTATGTATACATAGAGTCGATTACTAGGTAGTCAATGAGTTCTCGACTTCTGTTTGATTATGTCTTTTAGATATACCGTTAATTATTAATTTATCCATCAGCACATAGCCAATGTTATATACCTATTTGAGTCCACCTATTTGAAAGTAGTCAAAGTCATACCTCTTTTCTTTTCCTTGGGGTATTGTATCTACAAAATAACCATAAAAAATAGGAACAGAAAATCTTTCTCAAGGCAAGTGCAAAAACCTGAGAGCTGAGGTCAATGAAGAAAACAGGTTAAATGTGCAGTTAAGCGAATATATTGAAACACTAAAAAAGTAATTTCATATCGGTGCATAAAGTGCAACATAGTTGGGAAGTGTATTATATCAAATTTTGAATCCGAAAGGATACTGTGATCCATGGGGACTAAAGGGTACTACAAATTATTAGTTGTCCAGTGTAATGTATGAACTTTTTTTCTTTTCTGGTTTATAAGAGAGAAGATTTTCTGTAACTTCTGTAGATTATTTTTGGGTAAAGTCCTCTTTAGATGTTCCCAGTGTGGATCAGGTCAAACCGGTTTTTCTGCTGAATGAGAATCGACTACAAGGTTTAGTTTTTTCTTCTTACTTTTTTGGTGGTGAGATGGGATAATGGAATAGTCACTACATATAGGAGATGTTCGTTATCTCCCTCATCTTTTTTACTGAAACATCACTGCCACTTCGAGTGTAGTTAGTCGCAAGTGTACTGGATTCTGTTAATAGGGCATGTGGAGATTGTATATAGTCACTACATATAGGAGATGTTTGTTATCTCCCTCATCTTTTTTACTGAAACGTCACTGCCACTTCGAGTGTAGTTAGTCGCAAGTGTGCTGGATTCTGTTAATAGGGCATGTAGAGATTGTATAGGGTACTATGACTATTGTTAAAGCTAAAATTTACAATTTAGCATTTGTCTTTCTGTATTCTGTACACATGACTTAGACTTGAGGATCGTTTAACAGCTTATCTATGAAGATGCTTGCAAACTTCTTTACCTTCCATGTCATTATTATATATGAGAGATGTGATCATGGAGCTTAATATTACAAAACATATCAATATTATGACCGGGGAGAGGAAATCTGTCGAGGAAATACGCCATTGAAGCCATTTTCTTATATATACATTTACAGGAGAACATCTAAGACAAGTTTCATTGATAATATTCCTGTGCGCTTGTATGTTGTGCCAAACTATTGGAGAAGGCTGCATGCAAATCACGATGCTCTTTAGACAGAAGGATCAGTCAACATGTATTTCGTCTGTAAATAAAAACCCTGGATATTTTTAGTATGACTTGTCCGGGATGGTGTAACCTTTACTTTTTTGCTGGCTTTCTTTAAGTGTGTGAGAGTCTGTGTTCAAAGTGTCTGCCAGCTTTCGACTCTGTCTTCGCAGTGTGTGTGTATTTTTGCATGAAACGATTTGTGTGTCTATTATGTCTAGTGTATTGGATTGGAATATGTATGCTGAGAATTCTTGGTTCAGGTTGCTATACCAGTGATTCCCACCATTCGAGTGCTGGTGACTTTCACAAAGTTTGAAGAATTGCAACCTGTGGATGAGTTCTCAACCCCGCCCTCGAGCCCAACTGCTCCAAGCCGAGAAAGCCCAGCAATGAATCAATCCTCTTCGAGCTCATCTTGGTTTCAGTGGATAAAGACACCATACCACCGAGCAAGTTCTTCCGCCAGTGGCAGGAACGAAAATGTCCAAGATCCATTTGCTATTCCTCCTGATTACACGTGGGTTACAGCAGAAGCAAAGAAAAAGAAGATGCAGGAGAAGAGGAAATCGAAAAAAGGTAGAAGTCAAAATCAGAATCTGTAGTCCAGCTTAGAAATTGCTTTCAGGTGAGAAGAAAATTGCTTATGTTGATCCACAAAATATGGGTTCTTGTAATAACAATAATTATATTCTTTAATAGAAGAGGATACCCTTGGGGGTAAATTATTGTGGTGTAAAATCCCTGTTAAAACTAACATCGATCAATTGGTTTGGGTTCGATGGAGATGCTTACACCATTCTACATGTAGGTTTTCGTTTAAATCCCTTTTTCGTCCAACTTATTTATAAGATTTCTTCATCTTTTGCAATTTTCTAAAATTTTAGACGTTAACTCTGAGGTTCAAGTCTTCAACGGACATAACTAATTAAAACATCATGCGATTCAAGACCATGAACATTGACATATGGGATGTCCTCAGAACTCAGTTGATCTTTAAGTATACAACACTGCAACAACAACAATAACTAACCCTTTTTTCCGACAAAGTCGGGCTGGACTAACATGAAGCACACACAAGATCACTCGCATAAAGCTGGATGCTAGTTTGTAAATATGCGACAATGAATCACCCTTTTTTCCGACAAAGTCGGGCTGGACTAACATGAAGTACACAAGATATCACCCTTTTTTCCGACAAAGTCGGGCTGGACTAACATGAAGTACACAAGATCACTCGCATAAAGCTGGATGCTAGTTTGTAAATATGCGACAATGAATCGCAAACTAAAACTTAAAAAAAAAGAGTACACACACACAGATCAATAGTGCTCCAACAATGCACCTTTGGATTACAAAATGTCAAGATCTCATTACACTAATTACCCAAGGATTCCAAAGCAACAAGTGTGTAAGAAACCGGTGATCACATTAATACAAAAATCAATCTGATGCAAATAAGTCATCAAACACATATAAGGTGAGATTAAAAATTAATATACCGAAGATTATAGACAAAATTAGCAGCCAAATGAGATTAAGAGAAACACATACATGAACCATTCTGAAGGAGGTGAGGCCATCACAATTGTAGGTGTATCTGTTTTTGGATGCCAAAAGCGTTTGAAGGCACTGGTATGGGACCATAGTAAAATCGCCAGAAAAGTCAGTACTCAGCAACAAGGATCACATTTCCACGAGCCACAAATCAAATGCGTAGACCAATAGCTGCTGTCCCAGTTTATAAGATCTGTCAAGTGTTCTTATCTTCTAGTTGTTTGTTAGTATTATTATTTGGTAATAATCCGCCTCCATCGCTTGAAGAGATGACAAATATGAAGATTTTTTATGTTTATACTTTATATCAGTGTTCTAAAAATCCCCGCATTGATGGAGTACTCTTCCAGTAATCGCTATGCGGTTTTTAACTGATACGATTTCCGATTTTACTCTTTTGATATATAAATTAAAATTATAATATATAATATATGATTAAATAATAAATATTTTTTATTAAAAAATTAAGTATTTTACAATATATATAAGTAATATTTTAACATATGTAAACTAAAAAATCATTTATCAAGTATAAATTTATAAAAATAATCTATAATATTAAAATAATTTTAATAAACATACCGATTAGTAATTCGATTAATCATTCCGAGTAGTCTCCGATTAATCCGACTAATAGTTATGCGGTCATATAACCGAGTTGGACCGATTTCCAATTTTTACAACATTGGAGTTGGACCGATTTCCAATTTTTACAACAATGGTTTATATACAACTTCTCTCATTATATAACTGTAACAAATGATGTTTTTCTATATCATGACCCTGTTTGTTTAAACTTATTTTAGCACTCTTACATTTATTTCAGCACTCAACTAAGTGCTAAAATAAGTGTAAACAAACAGGGCCTATACCTATGTATAACTAAGTCCATTTTGGGAGTTACAAAAAATTTACATCTATGCTTGTTATATAATTTGCATTTAACTTTCATAACATTACAAAATTCATCAAATTTTAAACACATAAGATGATAATATACACATCAAACAGAATAAAACATTATAGTTATACAATAGTAATTTACACTAACAAATTAGCTACACAGTTTCCCTGTAACTGGTAGCAATTGGTTCAGTACTGAAATATTACAAATATATTCAAAATGCATGACAACCAACAATGAACTCGATTTATATATATAGATATAGTAGCAGTTTATACACTAATTATGTTTAGGACGAAACTCGATACCTTGAACAATAAGATCAATCTTGCAATGACGTTGTTCGATCTCCATAAACTGTGTTTCAATATTCTCTCCTTCATCTCGTGCGCCATTTTTGAATTCCCCAGTTTTTATCTCCAACCAGCCATCTTATCTATTCCTGCAACACTCTACATTTGGAACAGAACCACCTGGCTGAAGATAAACAGTAATGCTCTCCTCGGATGGCACATCTTCGACTTCATTAATGAGTCTAATAGACGCCTTTGCATGGTCAAGTCCTTTCGACTTGTCACTTAATTTGTATATAAGATACAATAATGATACTTAGTTCGATTAATAAAGCGGACTTGAAACTCCGAATGAGGTGTAAACACCTTATTAAAAATAAAAGTGGACCCCCTGAATTCAGGTAACCACTACTTTTTCATCTCCAATACTCTGCTGCCACCTCATTCGGACTACACAGTTGGCTTATAAAAGTCGGACTGTCTAGCACTATTGTATAAGATATGTCTCATAAGTGGTATCTTGAGAGAGCATTTGAGTGTTCAGTTTGCCTCGTATGTCAAGCCAGTAAACACGACGAAGGTCAGCAACTTCTGGAATTCGGAAATATGGAGTCAGGATGAGTTGTCCATTTCGAGTAAAGTGGTGTGTCTCCCCATGAAATTGAAAGTTGCTTTGCTCTAACCATACAAGATTTTTTGCCAGTTTGTTTATGGAGTAAGAAACTCTGCGCATGTTCACACAAATCATTTATCAATAACAGATGCAATATTAGAAATTCGAATCCTGATGCAAAAAAAATCCTTTCGCAAAAATAATGTTAACAGTTCAAAATTTTAGAGAAACAGCTAGAATTAAACAACCAATAATGATGTTTAGTCCGACTTATAAAAGCCGATTTCATATCCGAATGAGGTGTCAACACCTTATTAAAAATAAAAGTGGACCCCTGGATTTAGGTAATAACTAAGCCTTTGTTTGGAACTCGAAAAGTTGGAGGTAAAATATTTTTCAATGTAAAATGGATTATAATGAGGTAAAAGTGGAAGTAAAACATTTTCTATAAGTCTCTGAAATAGCAAAGTATTTAACATTATACTTCCTATTTTCCTTGCTATCCAAACATAAGAGAAAATTCATTTTACATTATAATTCATTTTACTCACAACTTTCCGAGATTCAAACAAAGCCTAAATTTTCATCTACAATATACTGCTGACATCTCACTCGAACTACACAGTCGGATTATAAAAGTCGGACTATGTAGCACTGCTGTTAAACAACACTAAGAATACACAAGTCCGACTTTTTTAAACGGATTTTTAAGTACAAGTAATATGGATAGAGAGGATTGTCTATTGACAAGAATATTAAACAGTTAGATACTTTTTCTTAGCATGGATTAAAAATTTAACTTACAATAATCGGACTATAGTAAAAATTTATAACAAAAAAAAACAGGAAGCAGGAAAATCAAAATACATGAACATTTGAGCAGTATGCATGAGCTAAAACCTCTATGATATTAATAAATATTCTAAAAGATAGGTTAATGATGTTACCTTCACAGCTATGTAAAATATAAGATGTGATATTTTCAAAAAAAAAAAAATAAATCTAAAATACTACTCCCTCCTGTCCCAAATAAGTGATTCTGTTGACTTTTGCACGCAACTTTAGGCGGATTGAAAATATATTTTTAATAAAAATATATCAAACTAAAATTTAGATCAAAATTTTAGTTTGATATATTTTTTATAAAAGTATATTTTCAATCCGCCTAAAGTTGCGTGAAAAAGTCGGGATCGAGGGAGTAACATGTATTGAAATTTTTTGTGTTTCCTATCTACAAAGTCACTTGTCCAATAATATTTTTACTATAAATAATTACATTAACCCATTGATATGTCAAAAAAATTTTTATCCAACATACAACATAATAATCAAAATTACTAGTAGAAAGGAAAGTAGAGCAAAACAAAGCAAAAGTAGATTTAACTACAAATCACAAGAAACTAATATAAACTCAAAATATTACAAATATGAAAGTTGTGAGAGACAGAAGACACTGCAAATGTGAATATAGTGGTCCTTGACATATTTTTAATGTGAATTAAATGAGGTTGTCTTGGGTTTTTTTTGTCAGAGGGGAGGTTTTTTTTCCTATGCAAATTTGTTTATCGAAATCTGTTATGCGATATCACATGAGTATGTGACACGTGTTGTAGGTGATGATGACTCATGACTCCATCTTATAAATAATAATTTTGTGGGTTACTAGTTCGATACTATAAAAGTTAAATTTATAAGAAAAAAACATAAATTTTACGTTCTTCTTAGCTTTTATGAAAAGATTAGCGTGTACCATTCCAACTAAAATACAAGTAGTGAACTACTTTATTATCTTTAATCTTATAATTCCTGAACAAACCACATACCACATATATATAATTACTAACTAATCCTCGAGTTAAGTTAAAATTTTATGCTCTTAAGTCTTAACTAAATTAGGGGCATTATTGGAAAGATAAATAAAAATTATCAAATCAATTGTTGATCAATTTCAATTGATTTAACTCATTCCAATTTTAACGGCACCCTGCTTTATCTTCTGTAATAAAAATTTAATTATAATTACTTTAATTAAATATAAATATTTTGGTAACAATTTAATCAACTCAGCTCTAAAATCTTGCTGTACTATTTCTGAAATAAATAGATAATTTAATATATTTAAACTAATACTTTTATTTATAATATATGATACTTTTATATTTTTAATCACCACATACATCATATCTTATCTCAAATTTATTGTATTCTCTTTATTAATTAATTGCATTCCATATTTTCTTTTATAAAAGCTCAATTAGTTGAATTTTAATTAAATTTTATTACCTTAACATATAATTTTATATCTTTCATTAGATAATTCTATCAATTTTTTATCTCACTTATATTATCTTTTAAATAGCACATAGTACTGGGAATTTTTAATTTTTCACTTTTGGTGACTGTTGATATATATTAATAATTTTTTTAATAATGATAATATTAAAAACATAGTCAATTTGATACATAAATTTTAATTTTAAATGCGTAAAGGCTATGAAATTTGATAATTCAAACAATAAATTTTATTTATATAATAATTTTTTTATTGTAAATTAAATTAAATTAAAAATTGACTAAAAAATATAAATAGAAAAGAATTTTCATTTTACTATTTACCGATTATGCTATTAATTAATTATTTATTGAAAATTAATATTTTAAATTATTTAAAGTTTCAATTTAAAGTAATAATAATATATATAAAATATAGTAATACATAGGTAAAAGGGAGAGAAATTTATATTGAGAAATAATATATGTGGGTAAATAGTTTAAGTATACAATAAACATAAAATATAGATAAGGAAAAATACAGTTTATTTAAATAAAATAAATATTTTATATTTAATTAAGATAAATACAAGTGATTATATATAATTAAAAATTTATTATAAGTTAAATATGTTTACTTAAGATTAAAATACTAATTTTTAATTTAATTAGAATTATATTTAAAAAATTATAAATATTTTATTATATATATATATATATATATATATATATTATATACAACAAGCATGAATCCCGTGCAAAAGCACGGACTGCTATGAAATCTAATAAAAATTTAATTATAAATTAAGATTTTTATTAAATTATTATTAAGTTACTAATTAATT